>RJWH01004547.1:0-103362 GCA_004363575.1 Solenodon paradoxus | reverse complement strand
AATTGATGAGGTTTATGGGCTCTTTATATATTTTGGAGACTAAACTCTTATGTGATGTTTGTTGTGTATCTTCTCTAGTTCAATGGGTTGCCATTTTGTTTTAGTGGTGCTTTGTTTTACTTGACAGAGACTTTTGAGTTTTATGTAGTCACAATTATTTTGTTTTGCTTTTTTTCCTATGCTGTACTCTGCCTTCCCCATAAACAGATTTAAAGTTGAAATTATGAACTGCTTTTCTTCTAAGTATTTTATAGTTTTGTCCTTATTTATGTTGAAGCCTTTGATCAGTTTTGAGTTAATTTCTGTGCAGATATTAATGGTGCTGTAGTTTTGTTTTTTTGCCTATGTCTTTTCTCCAGCACCATTTGTTGAATGGACTTTTCTTCCTCATTGAATGCTCTTTGCTCCTTTGTTAAAAATAAACTGTATATGTAGGTGTGACTTGATTTCAGGACTTTCAGTTTTATTCCACTGATATTTATGTCTATGTGTGTTCCAGTACTATATTGTTATATCACGATAGTGTGATTTTGCTCAATTTTATTAAAATATGTCTGTAGAATTTTGATGTGTATTGCATTAGGTAAATAAAAATCTATGTTGAATAGCTGTGGTGAGAGTGTGAAAATATTATTTCATATTAGGAGAAAGGATTTCAGTTTTTTGTCATTGAATATAATTTTGCCTATGTATTTATCAAATATTTTTATTATTTGAGGTAAGTGCCTTTATTTTTATTATGACTTTTTTATCATGAATGGATGTTGAATCTTGTCAAATGCTTTTTCTACATCTATTGTATGATCATAAGGTTTTTTATTTTCCCTTTGTTGATGTACCATGTTACATTGACATATTTGTATATTGAACCATCCTTATAAGCATGGAATAATTTCCACTTGATCATGATGTATAATTTTATGTGATGTTGAAATAGCTTTGCCAGTATTTTGTTAAGGATATTTGCATCTATAATCATCAATGACATTTGTCTATACCTTTCTTTATTGGTGGTATCTTTATAATTTTGGAATTAGGGTAATACTGGTCTCATAGAATGAATTTAGGAGTTTTAACCCTCTTCAATTTTGTTGAAGAGGTTAAAGAGATTAAGGATTAATCTCTAAATGTTTGGTAGAATTTGCTAGTAAAGTCATCTAGAGGAAGACTTCTCACTTTTGAGAATTTTTGATTACTTCTTGAATTTCTGTGCTGGTTGTTGATCTGTTAAAGTTATTCTGTCTTCCCAGTTAAGTTTAATTCTGATTTTTTAGAACTTTCACTCTATTTTTCTTTTTAAGTCTATGTAGGGGTCAATCATTTTCTTTCTTTGTTTCAAAGAAACAGATTTTGATTCATTGATCTTTTTGATGACCATCTGTTTTCAATTTCCTTGTTTCTGGTTTCACTTTTTAAAATTATTTCTATTTTCCTGATATTTAGCCATTATTATTCTTAGCTTTTTAGTTCCCTCAGGTGCATGGTTAGGTATTTTATTAGGGCTATCTCTTCTTTAATAGTAACATATTTTAACAATGCTATACTTATTTTAGGATATTGAAATTGTATAAAAGACTATTTCACCCTGCCCCACCACCTTATACTCTCTTACCTTACCTTCCCCTCCACACCATTTTTATGTGTACTTGCCTGGCTATAATCTTTCTTCTCAGAACTGCTTTAAGCACATCCATCCTGTTATAGTAGCTTGCCCCTTCATCTTCCATTCTTCCCCAATGAATCTTAATTTCCTTGATGAAACAAGAGTTGTTCAGAAGCATGTTGTGTTAGCTCCACATCTTTGTGACTCTGGAATTTTTATTCTCCTGGTTGATTTCTATTTCAACCTTTTATAGACTAAGAGGATGATGTGCATAATTTCAGTCTTGCTATTCTGTCCTGGGATATGGCCTATCTTTGAGAATGTTCCATGTATATTTGAGAAGAATGTATATTATTATTTGTTGGGGGTAGAACACCATTTGTATGTATATTAGGTCCATATGACCTATTCTGTCATTTAGGGTCTTATTTCTTTGCTGATTTTCTGCCCAGATAATCTATAGATGTACATGTGTTGTTGAAGTCCCCTGCTATTATTATGTTTCTGTCAATGTCTGCCTTTAGTTCTCTCATTATTTGTTTTATATATTTAGTTGGTCCTGAATTGGGTGCATGTATGTTCATGGTAATTATTTCTTCTGGATGGATTATCATCTTGACCATAATGTAGCATCCATCCTTGCCTCATGATACCCTTTACTTAGTTCAAATGTCACCTGGTCTGATATTAACATTGAAGTTCCTGATTTCCTTCAATCATTTGCTTTGATATAATTTTCTGTAGCACCTGATTTTCAACATGTGTTTGTCTTTATATCTGATATGAGTTTCTTATAGGCATAATATTGATGGAGCCATCATTTGATCCATCCAACCACTCTGTGTCTTTTGATTGGTGAATTCACTTCATTCACTTTTAGGGTGATGACAGAAATGTCATGCATTTTTACTGTCATTTTAGCCTTTATTTTCTGTTTTTTACTTCTGTTACTTCTTTTCCCAGTTGATTTTATTTGCTTCTTCTGTTGTATGATGTACAGTGTCAGTTATTTCATTTTGGCCTGTTTTCCATGTATGCATCTCTTTAATATTAGGTTTTATGTTTGTCACATGGATTATCTCTATTTTTGCTGCTCAAGTTGAATTTTATGAACTGACCTCATGTGATATTTGTATTTTCATACAGATTCCATATTTTCTTTCCTCTGTCAGTTTTTAAAGATCTTTCAGTTAGCCCTATCTTAGTTATTGCTTTTACTTTCATATTTATAACCATTCTGAAAGACTGACAGATTGTTGTTTTTATTTTATCTCTTGTTGGACCCATTTCAAGATTTCATGAATGTCAAGCTTAGTGACGGAAAAATCCATTAACTTTTGTTTAGTATTTAATGTTTTATTTCTCCATCCTATTTGAATAATTTCACAGGGAAAAGTATTTTTGGTTGATAGATTTTGACTTTTATTATTTAGAATATGTCTTTGCACTCTCTCCTGGACTGTAGGGTTTCTGCTGAGAAGTCTGGTTTCTCTTTTTCATAGGTTTATCTTTTTTAATAATAGCCTTGCTCAATTTTTCATCTTTAAATTTTTATTTGTGGAATATTGAGATACAACACTAAATAATTTTAAGTCATGCATGGCAGCAAATTTACATATGTATATAATACAGTAAGTTTATCACTCTTTCCTTTTGTCCTTCACTATACAATTAATATCATTTACCCTCTTTGCCCACCATCCTTCCCACATCATTTTCTTCATCCATTGATTTGATTTATTTCAGATAAACATCTACTATTGTTTCATTTATTTCATTTTTTCCCAGATCAAAATGCATCCACTCTTATTAAAGATACTTTTCCTAAGCAATCATGATATTTCATGCAGACCATGAGCAGACACTCATTAGCACTATACAATAACTTTCAAACTCCCTTTTTCAATAGATTACCAAAATCAGAAATCCACTGTAAAACCCAGAGGAGTCTACATTTGATGCTCTGAAGAGGGAAACTTTATAGTGAGGGTTGCCATTTCACATTTAGTATGTTGTTCAACAACTTTTAACAAGCTGAGGGTGACTTTCAGAAAATTATTTAATAATGGCAGGTTTATCAAACTGAAGATCCATAGTCTAAAAAAAGACCATTGTGCTTTTGATGGTTGCCATCTCAATAGCAACACTGGAAAGTGCAGATTGTCTGATGTATGAGCAACAACACTTTTGGAGTTGGGTCTCAACAGGTCTTGAATTTAAGGAAGTCAAGTCTATGCTGAAGGTGGAGAGGGAGCAGAGGACATAAAAGCATTGCTTTGTTTTTTCACACCATGAGACATTTGTGCCAAGGTGGCTAATGTGTGTCATCCATCAAGGAATTTCTCATCCTAGGAACTCAGAGAAATTATCTCAAAACTAGAAGGGAAAGGTGTCTTTCCCCCACATCATTTCATCTTCGTATACATTTCTATTATTGACATATACCTTTCCCCTAAAACAACAATGAAATATTCTGTATGCTAACAACATAGCTTAAAAAATACAAAATCTGCATTTGTATAAAACTTGATAAAAACGGTATTTCAAATGGTAGAGTCTCCAGAAGTACACAATTATCAAAAATGCACACACTTCACTTGGCATCTCCAGCACCATAAGCTTTGTGTTTGAGCATCTCCATTTTCTTCAGGTTTATTCCCATCATTTTCAGCATCAGCTTTCCAGTTTTTTCTCTTTGGGTGCCTTCTCTCCCTTTTTCACAGGGGTCTTTTAGGTTTGTGTCTGACTGGAGGAGAAGGTCTCACAGATAACTTCGCAGCTTTTCCCTTGTTAATCCTTCACCTTGGCTTTATCTCCATTAGCATCCCCTTTAACCTTTCTCTTGGGTATGTTGGCAATGATGGTAAGACGTTGGCATAAGATGCAGGGATCGGTAGCATGTGAGCCCTGGTCAGTCTGAGGGTTGTTTCCACCTTTTCCTCACACTACTCGGGCTCCAGGGTATTTATAAAGATTTTTTATTTATTTCATTTTTTAAAAGTCTATTCAGGTTAAAATCAGTTTATTTATTTGTTTGCTATCTCCATACACCATGTGTGAATGATATCCTACAATGTCTTCCTCATTCTAGCTTATCTCAGCAACCACAATTACCTCTATCATCCATGTTGCCATGAATGGTAGGTTTCAAATTTTTGATAGCTATGTAGTATTCCATTGTTTTTATATAACAGGTCTTTATCCACTCATCTGTTGATATTTATTAGGTTGTTTCTAGATCTTGGCTATTGTAAATAATTCTGTAATGAACATGGGGTGCATATATCTCTGTTATAGGTGTTTCTGTGTTTTTAGGGTAAATACCCTATAAATGAATAGCTATATTATATGGAATTTCCATTTTCCTGTTTTAGAGGAATCTCTATACTGCTTTCCAAAATGGTTGCACCATTTTACATTCCCACCAATAGTGTGTATGTTTTCCTTTTTCTCCAAATTTTCTCCAGCATGTGATGTTTCCATTCTTTTGAATAATAGTCATTCTCACGGGTGTGAGGTGATATCTCATTGCTTTGATTTTCATTTCCCTAATGACATGTGAAGCAGAATATTATTGTGTCACAATAAAAGAGTGGTCACTTCAATTTTCATTAAGAATTTTAGTACCTTTTATATATTTTTCTTGACTGGTCACTACTTCCAACTCTATATTATGGTGGTGAGAGTAGACAACTTTGCCTTGTTCATGATCTTAGTGATGTTTTTTCAGTTTTTCTCCTGTGTACATTATGTTAGACATTCCATGTATACCAATGCCAATTTTGGATAGTTTTTAATATTATTATCGAGGCTGCTGAATCTTGTCAAATGTATTTTCTGCAACTATTGAAATGGTAAAGTGATTTTTGTCCTTCCTTTTGTTGATGTAATGCATCACATTTCATGATTTATATTTGTTGAACAATATTTCCTTTGATGAAATAAATCTCACTTGATTGTTATGAATGGTTTACTTGATGTGTTGTTGATTTAGTTTCCTAGTATATTGTTGAGGATTTATTCATCAATATTCATCAAAGATATGGGGCAGTGATTTCCTTTTTTGGTGCTGTATTAATCTTGTTTTTGGGTAGAGTAATGTTGCATCATAAAAAATCCTTGCATATTTGTCATTTTCAATTTTGGAAAAGTCTTAGAAGGGTTGATATTAATTCAACTTTGAATATGTGGTAGGATTCACAAGTGAAACGATCAATCCAGGTCTTTTGATTTGGGGGAGATTTTTAATTGCTATTTCAATTTTTTGTGAATGATCTGTTCATGATTTCTATTTCTTCCTAGTTTAGTCCTGGCATGTTATATGTTTCCAAGAAAGTGGTAATTTCTTTGGATTATTAAATTTGATGTCATCCAGAAATATTTAGTGTTCTCATATGATCCTCTGTAATTCTGCTGTGTCTGTTATGATTATTCCTTTTTCATTTTGGTTTTTATTTGCATTTTCTCTCTCTGATTAGTGGGCTATTTCACTTATGCTGTCAAAATCAACTCTGGTTTCATTGATTTTTAGTAGACTTTTAATGTCTATTTTATTGATTTCAGTTCTAAACTTCATTAGTTACTTCCGTCTATTAGATTTTGGTTTCATCTTTTTCTAATACCTTTTGTGTAGTTTTTTTATATGTGGCTATTCATGCTTCCTTAGAAAGGATTGCATTACCATAAATTTCCCTCTATGCTTTTGCTGCATCCCACTGATTCTCATAAGTAATAACTTCATTTTACTCCAGTTATTTTTTTATTGAACCTTTGATTTTCTCCTTCACTGCATAGTTGTTTACTAACATGATTTTAATATTTTTCATTTCCTTCCTCTCTTGGTTGATCTCTTGGATGATGGCATTGCGATATGAAAGAATGCTATGTATGATTTGTATCCTGAAAATTTATTGAGACTTGATTTTTGTCCCAGCTGTGGTATATCCTTGACAGTAATCCATGAGACTTGAAAATAATGTTTAGTCTGTCATTTTAGGGTAGGATATGCTATATATCTATTGTCCATCTCCTCTTATTTGTTGTTTAAAACTCTTGCTTCTGCATTCGTTTTCTGTCTGGATGACCTGTATTTTACTGCTGGTTCAGTGTTAAATTACCCTGCTATTATTGTACTGTTGTCAATATCTCTATTTAGATCTGTTAATATTTACTTGATATATTTGAGTGGTCCATTTAGTGCACCTATTTTTGAATGTGTTATGCTTTTCAATTGCATCGATCCCATTATCATTGTATAATGACTATCTTCTGTTGGGAGTGAGTTTGCTTTGTGGCCGCTTCTTCAAAGTCTCCCAAGACAGACGTTCTCACAAGACAGCAGAGCTACAAACAGATAACAGCAGAAGGCAGTTGAACTCTGACCTTCAAATGTTGCTATCCCGATAACTGCAGTAGAGTTAAATGCCTGCATTCTTCCTTTGTTTTATTTGCATTACCTCATTGTATTCCAGCACTATAAAATAAATCATGGACCCAGACTCACAGTCACTGTCTCTGAGAAGGAAAGCGGTATTCTACCTTGCCCCCGCTTTTCTAGATGTAAGTTGTCTTTCTTTAGGCTCTTGTATCTCCCTCTCAGGGATCCTGTTGATCAGCTGCACAGGTTGTGGTATTTTTGATGCCCAATGTGTGGCCCTGAAAATGGGGAAACTAAATAAAGAAAGAAAAAGAGAAGAAGACGAATTAGAGAACCAGCTCCTGAGAGTGTGCACAAGGTAGACAAGGTCCAAGGTCAGGTAGCAATGCATCAAATTTAATTTTTGAAATTTATCCTGGTTTAAATAATGGTGAATGCAGGTTCTTCAGAAAGAAGCCTCCTTGTGCAGATGTTGAAATCTATGTGTCAGCTAGGGACAAGATTCACACTACAAAGATAGAGCAATCAGGTTCTTCAGAGAGAACACTCTATGTGCAGATGCTGAAATCTATGATATGAGCTAGGGGCAGCAAGATTCGCACTGCACAAATAGAGCAATTTTTAAATCTTATACAGCAAAGTTGCCCCTTGCTTCCTGAAGAAGGGACCATAAATGAGAATACTTGGATGAAAATGGGACAGCAATTGTAAGATCATTATATTGCTGAGGGCCCACAAAGCATTCCTATTACTACTTTTACTCTTTGGGCTTTAATAAAGAATTTGCTTAACCCTCAAAGAGAGGATATAAAGGCTACAGGCAAAACTAAGTCTTTAGTGACTGTAGTCGAGGGCTATATCATGCTTCCACCCACTGCACTGCCTGGAGAATGTCAGAGGGTGAGAGATCATGAAACATTGCCCTCTGACATGGCTAGAAAACTGAAAGATAAGGCTCTGTGATTTGATAAACGAAAGCAGATTGAAAACTCAAATGGAAAAAATTAAATTTTTAGAGGAGAGGACATCGCAGAATTTTCCATGTACCCTGTGATTGAAAAGCCAAATCCTAACAATTCAGAACAGTCTTTGTGTTATCATGACCCTTTCTCCTACATGAAGATAAATTTCAGGCAGGAGAGCTCTTAGTAAACTGCAATTAAAGACTGAACATAGTCAATAAACTTTAAGCCCTTGGAGTACTATCTTTGTCATCCCCAAGAAATCACAAAAATGGAGATCGCTGCAGAACTTAATAGAAATAAATAAAATGATGCTAGTTTGTAGTTACTGTGTGCACCCCTCTGCTCTCTAACTTCATAGTTGTGTCTATCTTGCTTTGGGGAATGAAACAGTTACAGGAACGCTGCTCCTAAATTCTTTCCCATAGAGGATTCTGCCCAGTGTCCTTGATGTTCTGCCAGCTCCAACTCTGACCTTGCTTTGTTTTCTGCCCCCAACAGTTAAGTATTTTGTTTTACAGTTTGAGAAGCAACAGTTTTTTTTTTTTCTTTTAAAAAGTTTTTTGTTTTGCAGCTTGAGCAGTAACAACAACGGTAAGTGCAGTTATCTTCATTTGGGTAAAAGTTCAGGTTTTGTGACTGATTTTCCAGACTGTGCAGAGTAATAACAAAAGCAAAATTGATACAGGTAAAATAGCAATCAGGGTGCCAACCGTTGGCCTCAGATGTTGTAGGAGATTGAGAGTTGCAAGATCATTCACAATGCTTTCCATTAAATCAGTCCCAGCAATCAGCTATGGCAAGTGGATGTCACTCACATTCTGGAATTTGGCGAAATATGGTGGGTTCATGTAGCTATAGACACTCTATAGCTTTGCTACTTGTCAAACAGGACAAAATGCTAAGCATATTATTACTCATGGTTTAACTACATTTGCCGGTATGGGGAAATCTAATCAAATCAAAACTGACACTAGTTTGACTTATACCAGTGCTAGCTTTCAAAACTTTGGTAAGCCGTTTGGCATTTTACATAAGACTGACATTCCTTATTGTTCCCAGGGACAAACTATTATGAAAAGAGCCAAGCAAACTCTCAAAACAATTAAAAAAATAAAAAGGAGGGAACCTAGAGGTTTTTGTACTCTCACCTTCCAAGAAATGGAATTTAGTTCTTTTTACTTTAAATTCTTTAAATTGTAATGATCAAGGCATTTATTGGAGGAGGCAAGATTACTAATTTAACTAACCGTTCCTTGAAATTTTTTAAAATATATGCAGACTATCTCAAAATAAGGTTTTCCTAATACCTCACAGGTAGTTCCACGACGTCATCCTTCCATTCCTATTGTCCTTAGTGGCCAAGTACATATAGATGCAAAAAGTAAAAGCAAATTTAAATGCTTTAGAATCTGTAGTATTGAGCTTTGGGAACCAATTAGAGTTGGAGCACAAAGCATAAAGTTCTCCCTCTTCTCCTTTCTTTTCTGTTTTACAAAATCAAGCATTTGCTCTTGACTGTATAAGCTGATAAGGAGCAGGAGTGCATAAAGCTTGTTTCGCTTTGGCCAGAAGACTGTGACTCAGTCCTCCTAGAAAGTTGGTCATAAAGCAGAAATATGACACTTTGTGAACCCTATAAGGCTGGTTAGCCAATGACTGATAAGAGACCTACAGAGGGCCAATCTAGGCACAGTCACATGGGGTCCAAATCAGAGCACTATTTGTAACCCTCAGAAGGCTGGTTAGCCAATGACCCAATGACTGGGCCAATCTAAGACAGGCCCAGTTGCTTGGGGTCCAAATCAGAGCATTATAGCTTGATATCAAGTACTTTGCTCTGTCAGAAGGTGAAGAAAAGTTAATCAATGACAAGGCCACAGGCAAAGCTTAAGTCCTGTTGCATACAGCTAATTATGCTTACACTTATTGTCACTGCTTATTAAAAGAATAGAAAGGCAGAGATGCTGGGAGCAAGTTGCTTTCTGGCTACTTCTGCAAAATTTCCCAAGACAGAAGTTCTCACAAGTCAGCAGAGCTACAAACAGATAACAGCAGAAGGCAGTTGAACTCTGACCTTCAAATGTTGCTATCCCGATAACAGCAGTAGAGTTGAATGCCTGCATTCTTCCTTTGTTTTATTTGCATTACCTCATTGTATTCCAGGCCTATAAAATAAATCACAGATCCAGGCTCGTGGTCACTGTCTCTGAGGAGAGAGGTGTCCCACCTGTCCCCTGCTTTTCTAGATGTAAGTTTTCTGTCTTTCTTTAGGCTCCTGTAGCACCCTCTCAGCGACTCTGTTGATCAGCCACGTAGGTGGTGGCAATCTTCATCTTTTGTTATATTTTTTCTTGAAAGTTTATTTTGCCTGAGATGAGTACAACAGTTTCTTCTTTTTATAGTCAATCTTGACTTTCTCCATTTCTTTACTTTAAGTCTATATTCGTCTCTAGATATTGCATGAGATTCTTCCAGACAATATTTAGTCTGGATTTGTTTCTGATACCTGCAGCCAATTTGTGCATCTTAATTATTAAATTCATTCCATTTAAATTCAGGGTGATTATTAATATTTGAGGACTTGCTGCTGCCATTTAGATCTTTGTTTTATGATTTTGTCAATCTATTTTTACATTTGTTAGTATTTTTGGTAAAGTTTTTTCCTTTGATTTAGAAAAGAGAGCCACTTTTAACATTTTTGTCCAGGTGGTTTTGTCACAGACGTTATTTCAGTTTTTGTTTGTTGGGAAAAAATTATTGCTCTCTTGACTCAGAGAGCTTTGTTTGGCATAGTTTCTTGGTTGGTAGTTTTTATTTTGTAGTATTTTGAAAATATTTTATCCCTTTCTGGATTGTAGAAATTCTATTGAGAAGTCTGATGATAGTCCGATGGGTGTAAATTTTTTTTGCTTGATTTTTTCCCCTGGTAACTATTACAATTATTGCTTTGTCTTGGACTTTTGATAGTTTCACAATTACATGCCTTTGGGAAGATCTTTCTCATTGAGTTAACTGGGCATTCTGTTGTCTTTATTGACTTGTATGTTCATTTCATTCCCTAGGTTTGGGAAGTGTTCAGGAATTATTTCTTTCACTATGTTTTTTCTCCTCTTATTTTACTCTTCATCTTCTAGAATAACCAATACTATCATATTGTCATTCTTGATGGAGTCAGTTATTCATCAAAGTACTTTATTTTATATGTATTTTTTTAAATTTTATGTCTCTCTCTTCATCCACCTGGTTCTTTTCTACATTACTATCATTCAGATCACTGATCCTTTCCTTCATGTGGTCAATTCTGTTTTCATAGCTTTCATTGCTACTCTTGATCACATTTACCTAGCTTCTTTTGTAAAATTTTCATTTCTGTCTTCTCCATAATTGTATTTCATTATTTATTTCAATTTTTATCATATTAACTCATTCTTCACAATAAAATAAATGCTCCCATTTTGATTGGTTTGCCTATTGAGTTTTATAAATTCTTTGTATATTTTAGATATCAAAGCCTTGTCAGAAACAGGAAAAGCAAATATTTTCTACTAGTTAGTAGGCTGCCTTTTAGTTTTGGTGATGTTTTCTTTCACTGTGAAGAAACTTCAGTTTGACGTAGTCACAGTTGTTTATTTTTCTTTTTATTTCCATTGATGCTGGAGTGAGTCACTGAAGGACTCCCTAATCCTCATGTCATTCAGTGTCTTTACTAGGTTGTTTTCCAGAATTTATAGATTCTTGTCTTATGTCCATATCTCTAGTCCATTTTGAGATCACCTTTGTGAATGGTGTTAAAGAGTATTCTAGCATCATTCTTTTGCTTGTGGCTTTCCAGTTATCCCAACATCATTTATTGAAAGAAATTTCCCTTCTGCATTGGATACTTTTGTCATCTTTGTTATGCATTAAGTAACTTTTTATGAGTTGGTCATTTTCTGGTGATTCAGTTCTGTTCCATTGGTCAGTACCTCCATTATATTCCAGTACCATTCTCTTTAAAATAGTTATTGTTATGTAATTTTCTTCCTGGTAACATCTCTGTCAGCTTTTGGTGTCAGTGTAATGTTAGTCTCATAAAAATATTTGGGAGAGTTAACTGCTCTTCAATATTTTGGAGGATCTTGAGAAGAATACATGCTAATTCTTCTCTGAAGGTTTGATAGCACTCATTGAAGAAGCCATCCGATCCTGGGCTTTTATTTTGAGGGAGGCACTTCATTACTTATTTAATTTCATTGCTTGTGATTGGTCTCTTTAGGTTTTCCATTTCTTCCAGGTGCTGTGTTGGTAGATTATACTTTTCTAGAAATCTGTCCATGATCTCAAGGTTATCCATTTTGATAGCATAGAGCTGTTCATATAGTCCCTTAGAATGTTTTGAATTTCTGTGGTATCTGTTGTAACTTCTCTCTGCTCATTTATGATCCTAGTTATGAGAGTTTTCTCCATTTTTTCTTTTTGAGTCTAATAACTTGTCAATTTCATTTATTTTTTCAGAAAGCCAACTTTTGGTTTCATTGATCTTCTGGATTGTCTTTTGGTTTTCTATTTTATTTATTTATGCTTTATTTTGATTGTTTCCTTTCTTCTGCATATTTTTGGCTTTAATCCTTCATTCTCTAGCTATTTTAAATGTAGAGTAAAGTTGTGTTTTTGTGACTTTTCTTGCTTCTTGAGACTTGCCTGGATTATGATGAACTTGCCCCTTAGTACCACTTTTTGTTGCATCACAGAGATTCTGGTAGCTCGTGTCCTCATTCTCATTTGTCTCTAAGCATTTTTGAAGTTCCTCTTTGATTTTCTCTTTTACCCAAGAGTCCTTTAGGAGCATATTGCTGACTTTCCAATTGATTTGGTATCACCCAGCTTTCTTTTTTGTGGTTGATTTCCAGAGAATATGCTTAGTATGACTTAAACTTCGCAAATTTGTTGAGAGGTGTTTCATGTCCCAGGATATGGTCTATTCTTGAGAATGTTCTATGAGTGCTTGAGAAGAAAGTGAAATCTGTAGTCATTGATTGAAGTGATGGGCATGTGTCTATTAGACCTATCTGTTCCCGATGGTCATTTAGAGTGTCTGTTTTCCTGTTAATTTTGTACCTGGTTGTTTTGTCCATTGTCGTAATTGGGGTGTTGACGTCCCTGACTATTATTGTGTTGTTGTTAATGTCTCTCATCAGGTCTAATAAGTCTTGCTTCATATATTTTATTGCTCCTTCATTTGGTGCATATATGTTAATAAGCATTAAGTCTTCCTGCTGGATTGACCCTTTAATCATTATGTAGTGTCCATCTCTCTGTCTTTTTGATGCTTTTTACACAAAAGTCTGTTTTATCTGATATGAGTATAGCTGTCCCTGCTCTTTCGTGGTTGCCATTTGACTGTAGGATTTTCTTCCAGCCATTGACTTTGAGCCTTTGTTTATCTCTTGGAAGAAGGTGGGTTTCCTGAAAGCAGTAGAAGTTTGGGTTATGCTTTTTAATCCATTCAGTCACTCTGAGTCCTTTGACTGGTGAGTTCAGTCCATTAATGGTTAGGGTGATTATTGATACATAGCTGCTTAATATTTTTTATAATTTGTCTTTTGTACGTTGCTCCAAATGATGACTTTGTTCTCTTTCTCTTTTTAAGTCGAATGGGTGTAGTTATGTTTTTATTTATTTTAGCTTTTTGTTTTCTTCTTCGCTTTCTCCCTGGGATGTATTTTTAGTTTACCCTGAAGTTAGCATTCACAGTTCTATTCTTACTTCCTTATTTTATTTGAAAGCATATTTATCTCCCACTCATTCAAAATATCCATATTTTTGTTCTTTTCTCTTCCTCCCAACTTTTAAAATTTACTGTCTTACTGTTTTTCAGTGGAGGTATCTTTACAGTTTATAGAGTATCCTTTAATTATTTCTACAAAGCTGGTTTTGTGGCTATGCATTCCTTTAACTTTTGCTTGTCAGAAAAGTGTTTTTTAATTATTCCTTCAGTACTGAATGATAATCTTGCCGATTATGGTATTCTAGGTTGAAAATTCTTTCCATTCAGTACTTTGAATATATTATGTCATTCCCATCTGGCCCGTAGAGTTTCATTTGAGAAATCTGATGACAGTCTTATGAGGGCTCCTCTGTGTGTGACACATTTTTCCCTGGCTGTTTTTAAGATTCATTCTGTATCTTGCATTTCTGGTATTTTGATGACTATGCATCTAGGTGTATTCTGTTTGAGTTCCTTTTATTAGGAACTCTTTGAACTTCCTAGACATGGAGGCTTTCTTTATTCTTTAAATTAAGGATGTTCTCTTCTATTATTTCTTCAAATATGGTTTCTGACCCTATTTTTCTCTCTTCTGGGATGCCTTTGATGCTAATGTTTTTCTTTTTGATGTTATTCCAGAGGTCTCAAATGCCATCTTCAATTCTTTGAATGTTTTTATCTCTTTGATGGTTTTCTTGGTTCAGTTCTCTGTCCTGGCTGAGTTCTCTGTCCTACCTTCCAGATCATTGATTCTATTGGAAGTTTCATCCATCCTATTGTTGAGTCCCACTATTGAGTTCTTTAATCAGTCATAGTATATCTTACCTGCTTGATATCTTCTTTTAATTCTTTTCTTTGCTTCCTGACATTCTCGTTTATTATCTCTACTAATTTCTGGATTCCCATGGATAGGTTCATAACTGTTACTCTAAATTCCTCTTCAGGTAATTTACATAGTCTGCTATATTCAGATTTTCCCCTGGGTCTTTTTTTTATTGGATCCTACATTTCACGTATATTTCTCTGTGCCTTTGCTCTTTTCTGCATTCTGTTTCTGTTTCTGAGGATTCTGTTTCCCTGACAATGTGTAGGTTTGACTTGCCTAGGATTGGTTTCAATTTTGCCTCTACCCAATAGGGTGGTGTTAGTGGGTAGTGTTGACATTTGGTCCTGTATGGGACTGCCTTTTCTCTTTTATCCCGGTGGTGGGTTATCTGATAGGCGGGATATCGGCGGGTGGGATATGCAGTGGGTCGGGTGCCTGAGTGGTGAACCCCAGGTTCTGTCATGAAATGGTTGTGGGAAGGGTTTGGGCTAGGAATTTCTTTGGCTGATTTCCACTTATGGCAACGCCCAACGCAATTCCATTGCGCAGCTCCAGCTCAGCTCCAAGTGTGAGAAAATTTGCATCTATGTTAAGTAGAGTTATTAGTCTGTAATTTTCATTTTTGTTGCTGTCTCTATCAGCTTTTGGTATCAGTGTGATGTTAGCTTCATATAAGTTATTTGAAAGCGTTCCCTAATTCTTCAATATTTTGCATGAGTTTGAGGATAATAGGGATCAATTCTTCTCTTAAACTAAGGTAAAACTCATTGTAAAAACCTTCTGGCTTTATTTTTAGGAATATTTTTCATTAACTCTTCAGTTGCTTTGTGTATGATTTTTTGCTGGTTTTCCAATTCATCAAGGTTCAATCTTGGCAGACTATAATTTTCTGGAAATCTTTCTGTGTCCTTAAGGTTGTCCATTTTGGTGGATAGAGCTGTTCATAGTCGTCCCTTATGATGTTTTGAATTTCTGTGGTATATGTTGTAACTTCTCCCCTTTCATTTGTGACTCTAGTTACGAATGATTTTTTATTTTAATTCCTCTGTTTCTCTAGGTTTTAAATGTTGAGTTAGATTATTTGTGATTTGTCTTGTTTCATGATTTAGGCCTGCATTTCAATAAACTTCCCTCTTAATACTGCTTTCATGGCATTCTATTGGTTTTGGTAACTTGTGTCTTAATTCTCATTTGTCTCTAAGTATTTTTAAGTTCCTCATTCATTTCCAAGGTACATTCAGAAGCCTATTGTTTAGTTTCCAATCAATTTGGGGTCTTCCAGCTTTCTTTTTGTGGTTCATTTATAGTTTAAGACATCATGATCAGAGAAGAGCTTGGTTTGATTTTAATCTTTGTACATTTGTTGAATCATGCTTTGTGTCCCCAAATACTATCCATCCTTGAGAAAGTTTCATGTGCTCTTGAAAAGAATGCGAACACTGTTTTCATAGTGTTCAGTGTTTGTTTGCTGTAACTAACTGCTCCAAATGATCATTTATAGCTACTGCTTTTCTGCTAATTTTCTGCTTGGTTCATCTGTCTATTTTTGTATGTGGTGTCCTGAAGTTTGCTAATGTTATTGGACTGGCAATATCTCTTGTCAGTTTTAATAAGAATTGTTTAATATATTTTTATTCTCCCTCATTTGGTGTTTATATGTTAATAAATTTTATGTCTTCTCGAATATTGACCTCTTTATCATTATGTAATATCCATCTCTGTGTTTTATTAAACTTTTTTGTTGGAAGACTGTTTTATATGATATAATTATATCTGTTTCTGCTCTTTTTGGTTGCCATTCAATTGTAGGATTGCTTTCCAACCATTGATTTTGAGCATTTTTTTTATTTTTCAAAAAAGGTGAGATTCCTGGTTGCAGCAATAGTTTAGGTTATGCTTTTAATCTATTTGGCCACTCTGTGTCATTTGAGTGATGAATTAACTCCATAATATTTAGGATGATTATTAACATGTAGCTTTTCTTTGCCATTTTGTTAATTGTTTTCTCTGTGTTGTTTCAGACAGAACCTTTGTCCTTCTCTTTCTGTTTTTATGTGGGGTGGGTGTATTTTTGTTTTCTTTGCTTTCCTTTTTGGTTTCTTCTTTGCTTTTTTTTCCTGGAGATGTCTTTTGAGGCAACCCTGATGTATACACTAAGAATTCTGTTTATTTCCTGTTTTTATTTGAAAGCTGATTATTTTATTCTTACACTCATTCTAATCATCCCCATTTTTAATCTCCTATTCTTCACTCTTTATATTTTGTCTTTCTTTTTTTAAAGGTAGTTTCTTTACACTTTATAGAGTATCCTTTAGTATTTTTTGTACAACTGGTTTCGTGGGGATGGATTCCTTTAACATTTGCTTTGCCAAAAAGTTTTTTTATCATCCCTTCAGTTCAAAATGGTAATCATGCAGGATATAGTATCCTAGGTTAAAAATACTTTCTTATCAGCATGTTATTTCCTTCTGGTCTGTAGAGTTTCAATTGAGAAATACTCAGACAATCTTAGGAAGACTCCTTCGTATGTTACTCCTTTTTCTTTAACTACTTTAAAGAGTGCTCCTTTGCCTTTATTTTTTTACATATTTATGACATTATGTCTAGGTTTAGGTCTGTTTGCATTTCTTTTGTTTGGAACTATTTGAGCTTTTCTCATTTTCTTCATTCCTCACGTTAGGAAAATTGTCAGCTATTATTTCTTCGAACATAGTTTCTTACCCCCTTTCTCTCTTCTCCTTGAATGCCTATGACATGAATGTTGTTCCTTTTGATGCTATTCCATAAGTCTCAAATTCTTTCCTTATTTATTTTCATTATTTTCTCTGTTTGCTGGTTTGCTTGAGTACATTCCTTTCCCTATCTTCTAGTCGCTGATTCTATTGGAGTCTTTACCATCCTAATCTTTAGTCCCTTTATTAAACTCTTTACCTCAGCTATCGTGTTCTTCATTTATTTGATGTCTTGCTTAGTTTCTTCTTTTTTGTTCCCTTTTTCTTCCTTTATTGTTTTGTTCATCCCATGAGTATGTCTATCATTGTTGTCTTACATTTATCCTCAGGTAGTTTACATATGTTTGTTGTATTCAGATTTTTCCCTGGAATTTTATTTGGAGCCATCATTTTGTGTATATTTTTCTGTATCTTCACTCTATTTGGCATTCTATGTATGGTCCCATAGGATAGGATTTC
Source organism: Solenodon paradoxus (assembly GCA_004363575.1). Taxonomy (NCBI): domain Eukaryota; kingdom Metazoa; phylum Chordata; class Mammalia; order Eulipotyphla; family Solenodontidae; genus Solenodon; species Solenodon paradoxus. Next base: position 85,654 of record RJWH01004547.1, on the reverse strand, counting down.
CAACAATGATGGCCTTGTGTATGGTTTAAAATTGCATCAAATAAAACTAGATCTTGGTTTAAACACTGAGAAATCTTCAGTAGTGTGGTGTCACCACTTGTTGTATTCATTGAAGTTCTTATGTGGACACTGAGTTGGGTCCTGGGAGTTCAGCCTATGAGCTTGGAGCTTGTGTGGGTGGCAGGGAGCCTTCCCCCAACTTAACATTTCTGAACAGTAGTGATAGCCTTGTCATAGGTACACAATTGGTAATCAGGTTGCAGTCCCACCTCCACCCACAAGGTAGTGCTAGTGGGTAGCATTGAAGTTTCTTTCTTTTTGGTTCATTTTCTTCTTCCTTTGATGCTTGGGATTGTATTTCTAGTGGTCGAGTCCTGCATTTTGGGTTCCTGCTTGTGGGAATGGTTGAGGGTGGGGGATTTTGCCCAGCTGCCTTTTGGTTATGCTGGTATCCAGTGTAATTTCCACACAGGGGTTCCTACTCAGATTACTGGGGTGCTGGACATCCTTCTGCCCATTCCATGATCCTTTCCCCTGGTTCTATGTCCTGGTCCCACTGAGCAGGCTTTCTGTTGGTTTTTGTGTGATTCTCTGGGAAGCCCAGTACTTCTTGTGGTTCCACCCACTCTACCATGGCTCAAATCCTGAATCTATAATATAGCTTTTAACCTGATGCTTTTGCCTACCCTTTGTGGTCATGGTTTCTGCTGTGTTTGTAGTATTTCGTCTGATTTTCCTCAGTATCTATGTCTGAAAAATAGGTGGATTCCTTGTTACTATGTGGGAATAAGACAGGACTCAGTCCTACCAGGTCACCATCTTGACCCCAATTTTCCCAAATGCTAATTTAAGCCACTGTAAGTTTTCCGGAAGATAATTAACAAAGTCCATATAATTAGACAGATTTGTATATGAAGAAAATGCTATCTAATTTCTTTATCGATAGAGAGGAGAAGTTAATGCCTGGTTTCAAAGTTTCAAAGGGAATAATGACCTTCTTGTTAGGGCATAATGGAGCAAGTGACTGTATGTTGAAGCCAATGCTAATTCACCATTCTGAAAATTTAGGGCCCATAAGAAATTACACTAAATCTACTTACGTTCTATAAATGGAAAAACAAAGTCTGGGTGAAAGCACATCTGGTTACAGCATGATTTATTGACTAGTTTAAAGCCAATGTTTCAAGCTACTGCTCAGGAAAGTGTTTTCAAAATATTACTTATTAAACATGTACCTGATTGCTCAAAAGCTCCAAAGGATATGTACAAATAGATTAACTTTGCCCTTATAACTACTAACATAATACTAATTCTTGAGGCCATGAATGAAGGAGTTGTTTTGACATGGAAACTATAGCTGCCATAGATAATGATCCTCTGTTGGATCTGGGCAAAATAAAGTGAAAATGTTATGGATGTATTCACCATTCTAAATGTTATTAGAAAATTTTTTATTTATGTAATAAAACCAAAATATCAAGATTAGCAGGAGTTTGGAAAAATTGCATTCTAAAAAGTATGGATTACTATGGGGGAGTTCAAGACTACAGTAGAGGAAGTAACGATAGATGTGTTATAGATAATGAGAGACCAAAAATTGGAAATAGCATCCAAAGATGTAGCTGAACTTCTGAAATCTCATGATAAAACTCTAATAAATGAACAGTTGCTTCTTTTGGTGGGAAAATAGTTTATTGAAATTAAAATGTACTCTTGGTGAAGATGCTGTGAACATTGCTGAAATTATAACATATAATTTAGAACATTGCATAGACTTAGCTGATAAATAGAAGCAGGATTTAAGAGAATTAACTTCAATTTTGAAGGTTCTTCACATGTTAGAGCTAGTCCATGAAGAAAGATTCAATTGCTGCTAAAAATTAATTTTTGCCTTATTTGAAGGAATTGCCACAACCAAGCCATCCTTCATCAGTCTTGGTCAATCAGGAGCCATTAACATTGAGGAAAGACTCACCACACACACAAGATTACAGCTCACACAGGCTCAGATTATGATTACAATTTTTGGTAATTAAACTTCTAATTAAAGCAATGTACATTTTTTAGATATGATGTTATTGATCATTTAATAGACTGCAGTATAGTGCAAGCATGACTGTTATATGCATGGGGGAATTGAAAAATAATGTGCAAATTATTTTTTCTGTGATATTTGCTTTAATTTAGTGATCTGGACCCAAACTTGCCATACTTCCAAGGTATACCTGTATTAAAAAAAAATATTAAATTGTGCTCTTCACCCCTAATTGAACTCATGGTTCTTTCTAATTTTTGCAAGCCTTTCTAGTAATAGCTAACTGCAAGAATGCCAGGTTTAGCAGCCAAATGCTTAATTGCTGGGAATTGGATATTTTAATGTTATATTTTCTTATTGGCTCTCCACTCATCTTCTTAAATAAATTAGAATCAATTCATGACTTTTTTCAGATTACTGCTGAGAGGGATAAACACCTTTTGGTTGATTTATCTGCTTCCTTGAGCCAAACATATAATCCATCTCTTCACCTACAGGTCTTTTCCAACTTTGGTGATGTGCTAACATTCTTCCTTCTGGTGGTTGTTTTATATAATAAAATAGGGGAGGAAGGAAGATGAAAGGAAGAAAGATGAAAGAAGAGGAAAACAGAAAAGATGGAGGGAGTGAGGGAAATAAATATATTATTCTTCAACTATCTCTAATCAACTATACAAATTTATGTCTTATGTTTTCCCCACCACCACCATGCCAGGAGCCAGTTAAAATAAAACTCTTCTATCATTATCCAGTTGAGTATACAAGATTAATATAGAGAGCAATTACTAAGCAATACAGGCTAGCACATGAAAATGTATCAAATTAGGTAGTAGAGTTGCTAAGTACTGATTCAATTCAAAAGATGGGCATAAATGTTGTTGGTCAAAAGAGCTAGGAAGAATAATGGCATAAAGAGGCAACAGGTAGATTGGGTTACAGCATGGATTAAAGAGTAAATATAGACAGGTGGACTTGTATCTGAGCTATAGGACCTTAGATTATTTTCTTCTCTGAATATCCATTTCCTTATTTATAAAATTTACCTGGATTGAAAGGATTGGATTAGAAACACAAGTGCAGATTCTGAGTGAAAGTTAGCTTTGAAATTATAGATTTGTAATCATTTAGTGTTAGAACAGGAAAAGAAGGAAAACAAACCTTTTGAGTGATTCTGCTCAAATATACATGATCTCATTTAATCCTCTTGACAAACAATAGGATTTTTAAAGGATTGTTGGCTGATGAGCTTGGGAAAATTAAAATGCAGATCTATAGGACTCCAAAATCTTTGATATTTTGAAAAATCATGAGGTTCTCCAACTTCTGGCTCTCAGCCTGTTTGTCTCAGAGACACTGAGACCAAGAGAGAAGATAATTGCCCAATGAAATTCAAATTAAAGAGTCTTGAAAATAATGAGGTGGTCTCCAGTGACAAATGCTATGAAGAGGTAAGAAGAATAATGGCAGAATAAATAATATTGGTTTTGGTTAGTAGGAGCTGTGGATAAATACGAAAAGGAAGGAGAAGAGTATAATCTAGATTTAAGAGTTAAATATATAAGCAATGTCAATTAATAAGTACAGATGTGTCAGTTGAGTGGATGTCAGAAAAGCTACTTAGCCTACTTTTGAATGGGTCATATGTCTCTTTATTTTTGAGGTGTGTGAGCTCTTTATATATTTTGGAGATTAAACGTATCTGATGAATGTTGCCTGAATACATTTTACAATTCCGTTGGTTACATACATTTTGGTGGTAGTTTCTTTTGCTTTGTACAAGATTTTTAGTTTGCTGTATACCAATTGCTGAGTTTCACTTTGACCTTTTGCAATAGTTTTTCTTTTTCTTTTAGTATTTTTTTCAAAAACTGGTTTTCTGGTGATAAATTTCTTTGACTTTTGCTGTTGGGAAAGCTTTTCATCATTCCTTATGTTTCAAATGATAATCTCACAAGGTATAGTGTCCTAGGTTGAAAATTCTTTTCTTTCAATCTTTCGAATATATCAGTTTCATTTGAGAAATCTGCTGACAATCTTATGGTGATGACTTTGTATGTGGCTAATTTTTCTCTGGATGATTTTTAAGATTTTTTTCTTTATCTTGCATTTTTGACATTTTAATGACAATGACTTTGTGTAGGTCTGCTTCAGTTTCTTTTACTAGGGAATTTTGGAGCTTCCTGAGTCTGGAGGCTTGCTTCAATCTTCAGATTAGGGAACTTCTCAGCTATTATTTCGTCAAATAGTTTCTGCCCACCTTTCCCTCTCATCTCCTTCTGGGACCCCTATAATACAAATGTTGTTTCTTTTGATGTTATCTATCCCATAGATCTCAAATTCTGTCTTTATTTCTTTGCATTATTTTTTCTCTTTGTTGGTTTGCTTGAGGACATTCCTCTGCCTTAACTTCTAGCTCACTGATTCTATCAGAGGCTTCTTCTATCCTATTCTTGAGTCCCTCTATTGAATTATTTAGGTCAGCTATTCTATTATTTATTTGTTCGATATCTGTTTTCAGCAGCTTCATTTCTTCTCTCTCTTTTGAGCTGTTCTATTGTTTTCTTGATTTCCACATATATAACTATCACTGTTGCCCTAAATTCATCATCAGGTAGTTTGCAGATATCTGTTATATTCAGATTTCCCCCTGGGTTTTTACTGGATTCATCATTTCATGTATATTTATTTCTCTGTATCTTCACTCTGGCATTTTGTTTATGTTTCTATGGGTTAGTTTTTCCTACAGTGATGACCTTGTGTAGGGTATTGATTTGTGCCAGATAAGTCTGGATCTTTGTTAGGACACTAGGATTTCTTGAGTTTTGTGGCATCACCACTGGTTGAATTTGTGGGTTTTCCACTGCTTTTGCAATTCTTGGGAGAGCTAGTCTTTCCCACAGTTCCATCACCTCTGCCTCAGCTGGAATTCCAAGTCTGAGTAAGTGTAGCTCTGACCCTGGATGTTTATGCATACCCCTTGTCACTACTGTTGCTGTGTCTCTACAGCATCTGTGCCTACTTTACCTCAATGTTTCTTTTCCTGGAAAATGGGTGAATTTCTAGTTGCTCTGTGGAGAGGATGTGAGTCTCACTCCTACCAGGTCACCACCTTGTCTGGAAGTGAATCTATTTTATTTGCAGATGTTTTTCCCAGTTTTCACACGACCATTCGATAAATACTTTTCTTAATCCATTGTTTGCTCTTGGCACCCTTTTCATAAATTAACATTCCATAGAGGTGTGGCTTTGTTTCTTGTCTTTCAATTTTATTCCACTGATCTGTGTGTCTGTTTTTTTATTACAATACCATTCTACCTTGATGATTGCTCTGTTGTATAGTTTCAACTGAGGAATTGTGATTCTTTCACTTTTTTTCTCTTAGGATATTTTGGCTATTCAAGGCCTTTTGTGGTTTCCTACTGTCATAGAATTGCTTGCTCAATTAACTTGAAAAATGCCCCTGGACTTTGATGGCAGTTGTATTAAATCTATATATTGCTTTGGGTAGAATGACCATTTTTGCTATGTTAATTTTTCAACTCAATGTACATGGATTGATTTTTCATCTCTTTGTGCCATCTATTTCTTTTGCTAAGGTTTTATAGTTTTCATTGTTCAACTCTTTTATATCCTTTGTTAAATTGATCCCCAGGTATTTGATTTTTCTTGGTGTTATTATGAATAGTATTTCTTTCTTAATTTCTTTTTCCTCTATTTCATTGTCTGCCTATAGAAATGTTACTGATTTTTGTATGTTGGTTTTATATCCTGACACTTTGCTACATTAATTTAATATTTCTAGCAGTTTTTTGAGATCTTACGATTTTATAGCTATATAATCCCTTTAATGTTATGCTCTTACCTTAATAATCTGGCCAATATTTCTAAAACTTTGTTGAGTAGTAGTAGTGATACTGAGCAACCTTGTCTTGTTCCATATTTTAGGGGCATGTCTGTTGATTTTTCATAATTGATTATGATGTTTCCTGTGGGTTTGTCATGTATGTCTTTTATTATGTTGAACTATGTGCACTCTATCCATATTTGGCAAATATTTTAGCTTTGAAAGAGTGTTTAAACTTGTCAAATGCTATCTTTGGCTGAGTTGATAATATGGTTTTCAATTTTCACTTTATTGATATGATGAATTACATTGATTGATTTACATATGTTGAATCACCCTTGCATTCATGGAATAAATCTCACATGATCATGGTGTATAATTCTTTAATGTGCTATTGAAATATATCTGCCAGGATTTTGTTGAGGATTTCTGAAGCTATATTCATCAGTGATATTAAACTGTAGCTTGATTTTTTTGTGTTGACATTTTCTAATTTGTAAACAGGGTAATAGTGACCTCATATAATATATTTTGAGTTTTCTCTTCCCTCTACCTTCATGGAAGAATTTAAGGTTATTAGCTCTTCTTTGCATAGCAGAATTTATTAGTGAAAACTTCATGACCTGGGTTCTTGTTTGGGGAGATATTGTTTAAGTTCTTCATTTTTCATGCTTGTAATTAATCTTTTTAAGTTGTCTGTGTCCTCCTGGTTCAGCTTTTGGAGCTTATAGGATTGTAGGATTCTATACATGTTGATGATAGTTATTTCTTCTTGATGGAGTCTTCTCTTGACAAAATGTAGTGTCTATCCTTGCTTCAGGATAGAATTTTAGTTGGAAGATTGTCTTTTCTAATATTAGTATTGAAGTTCCTCATTTGTTTCATCACTGTTTCTTTTATATATTTTTCTGCTGTCTTTGATTTTCAACCCATTTTTATCTTTGGATCTGATATGGATTTCTTGCAGGTATGTTATTGATGAATTATTTTTTCATCTATCCAGACACTCTGTGTCTTTTTATTAGTGAGTTCAGTCCATTCACATTTAGGGTGATGACTGAAATGTAGGGCTTTATTACTGTCATTTGAAACTTTGTTTTCTGTTGGCTTTCTCTATGTTGCTTCATTTCTTATTTATTTATGTTTTAATTTTCTTGTGGTTGGTTGTCAGTGTCTACTCTTCAGTTTTGTCTAATTCTCAACTATGTGTCTCTTTAGAATTAGGTTTTATGACTTCCATGTATTCTCTAATTTACCACTATTGATACTTTTTTGAGCCGATTCTATATCATATTAATATTTCCATAGATTACATGTTTTTCTCCCCCTTCTTAGTGTTTTTGTTGTTGTTCTCATTTTTGCTTTTTCTTTCCTGCTTATCACCTTTCTCGAGGCTTGGTGAATCTTGGTTTTGTTTTCCCTTTTATAGGGACCCTTTTAAGATTTCCTTAATGGCAGGCTTGTTGATAGAAAAATCATTAACTTCGGTTTGTCACTGAATGTCTTTATTCCTCTATCATATTTGAATAATTATTTTACAGGATAGATTATTTTTGGCTCGCATACTTGGTCTTTTAGGATTCTGAATATATTGTTCCACTCTCTCCTGGTCTGCAGAGTTTCTATTGAGAAGTCTGATGGATGTACTTTTGAAGGCTATGTTTTTTTTTATTTTTCCCTAGAAGTCTTGAGTAGTTTTCACTTGTCACTGACTTTTGCTAGTTTTTCTGTAATGTATCTGGGGTAGGTCTATTTGTCATTAGAAATTTTGGTGTTCTCTCTGCTTCTTGAACCTCTGTAGCTACTTCATGTAATGAACGTGAGAAATTATCTATTACTTCTTTAAATAGGTTTTCTACACCTTTGTCCCACTTCTCTCCTTCTGGGACACCTTTTTTCTTGTTGTTTTTCTTCTCATAGTGTCTGATATTATATATATATATATGCATACATATATAAGGTTTCTTAACTTTTTCTTCAATCTTATTTTTCTCTTCTCTTACATGAAAGTTGCCTCTATGATCTTGTCTTTAATTTATAATATTTGTTTCTCTACAAAATTGAGTCCATTTATAGAGTTTTCTATATGTACTTTCAATAGCTTGACTGTAGTTTTTATCTCCAGCATTTCTGCTAGGACTTTCCTTATGTCTTAATCTCTTTGTTGAAATATACCTTTTTATCTGTCACTTCTTTTCTGAGGTTTTCTGATTTCTTTTTGGTAGTTGTGTGTGCCTCTTACATTTTATTCAGCTTTTTTATAACTATTATTTTGAACTCTTCGTTAGGTTGTCCCAATCTGTATCAACGTAGTTCTTATTGTGTGAGGTCCTGGAATCTCCCCTTTATTGATCCATTCATGTCTTTTTTGATAACTTAGATTTTCGCATGTCTTTCTATTTTGCCTTGAATTTAATACTGTGACTTTCTTTTCTCTTACTTTAGATTTATTCCTGACTGTATGATGTTGTGGAAAGTGGGGGTGGGGTTAGTTCTACTGGGCCACTAATATTTGGGTTTTTTTCAGATGGTTCTTGCAGTATACAGCTCTCTAGTGCAGGTTGTTTCACGGACAGCCCAGTGAAGTTAGCATGCACAGCTCTCTGGTAGCCCCATTATGTATTTTAGGATCTCTGGTTCTTAGTTGAGGCACCATAAATGTTTACAGACCCTGTAGACTCATGGGTATTTACTCCTGGCAATTTCTAGGAAACATGGGGTTTTATGACTTGTAAGATCTCAGGCCTGGTGAACATAAATTCTGGACATGTTAGGATGGGGCTGGGGTCACTGGATCTGAGGTCTAACATATGCTGGTCTGGACTGTGGTGTGGCTGGGAACAGGGTGCCTGAAACCTGGAGGGCACTGGCTCCAGGTCGCTGCAGGACAGGACTGGTGGTCCACAGGTCTTGAGAAGCTGGGGCCTAGTATGCCACTGCTGCTTGGTATAGGAGTCAATACAGTTTACTACTGCTTGACTCCACTTAGCTGATTCAGTTTTTGTGAAGGCCCACTGACACTACCCTGGTGGAGAAACAAGCTGTTTCCTTCAGACAGGGGTATTAAATGAGTGTCTTATGCCCCACAGGCACCACCAAGTGGGTGAATCTTGGTAATTCTATCTCTGACAAGTGAGAGATAATAGGTTATTTTCTTGATTGTTACCATTGCCATCACACAGTAGGAGAGAACACTACTTACTTTATTGGTATGTAGGTGGAAGAATTAGTTGGGTTTAAAAATCAGCTAAAAATGTAGCTATGGTTTTATTTCCAATGTGTCTTAATACTATAGGATGGGAATTGTGAAGATTTTACATTGTTGGGCCACCCTTTTCTTTAGATAAAATAAACACAAATTTTAAATGTTTTGCTTTGCTTTTGTCTACCTATTTATGGCTCTAAGTATAAGTCTTCTGGGATGCCTTGTGCAGGATATATGAGATACAATGAACTTGGGTAATTTACCATGATATTTGTAGTGTTTTTCATGTCTCATTGCCTTTAGTAGGCATGTATGTTTCAAACTTCCAGATCCTTCTTATTCCTGCATGTTGTTTTGTCAATGACTTTTAGTGGTAAGCAGGAGTACCTAGGAGGAATGACATTACAAATTGTTGCGTAAAAGCAAGCTATCTACACCATTTCCTAGAAATATACCATTGCAACCTCATTAATGGTGCATCAATATATAAAAGAAAAAATTAAGATCCATTCAACTAATGATCTAATTCCAAGATGGCAGACTGCTAAGATCTTGAACTCATACCCTTACTACAGGCTCAGTAAAAGTATACCAATTTAACAATTATGACCATTGAAAAAAGAATAGGTATCAGCATCTTCACAAAATGAAAACACATCTTCATAAACTGTGGGAAAGCTAGTCAGTTTCATTGTGACACCACTTGCTTCTGAGAACCTGGAATCTGTAGGGACTGGAGAGCAAAGAACAAAGGACAGAGAGAATGGGTATCCAATATATAAAGTGCACACAAGTCTGACTGTAGGACTTTCATTTGTTGAACCAAAAGCTTCAGTGTGGGGAAGAAAGAGGAATGACCTCCTTGTAAAATGAGAAGCTGCTGGGTGGCCCTCATCTGTGTGTTGTGGGTACTGGAGTCCACCATATTCCAAGAAGTTCCTAGTCTAAAACCCTCTGCCTTTTTTGCCATTAGTACACATGTGCTGGACAGATTGTGTTGGCAGATATAGTTCTCTGTGATGCCAGGAAATTGATCCCAATCCATGCTAAGGATAAGAAGACAGATGAGCAACCCTAGAGCAGATAGCTGACTGATTTCCTGCCAAGAATATTCCATTCTGCAGTTCTCTCAGGGAGGATCATCTGTGAAGTACCTTTGAAACAGCACTTTCACCCCCACTTGGGGTTACTGATAAAAATTTTAGAACAACAGTTTTGAATATCTGCCTGATAATTCCTGAAGCTCCTTTGCTCAGGTCACAGGACTTATTTTGCATCACTTTCTGCTGGGGACTGAGAGAATTTCACAGGGGAGTGTGCTTTAGTGGCACCAGTTACCAACTGCCTAACACCAGTGATCTCTGTTAGCTTAGGACTGTGACCTGCTTGTGGTCTGGGTCAACACTTTTTGTGTCTTGCTGTTCAATCCTGTGACTCTGGGAAACCTCTGCATTTCCTATCACAACTCCAAATCTGTAGGTTGGCTTTCAGGTCTTAACACAGTCCTGGCTCTAAGCAACAACAATTTGGCTACCAATGGGATCACACTATAAAACTAAGCCAACATTCAGCCCCAAATTCCAGTTCTAGTCTCTGTAATCTGATACTTCACCATAAGGACATTACATTAGGGAAGGTTAACACAGTTCTATGAGCATAGAATGCATAGAAGGCTAACACATAGAAAGGTTAACACAGGGTAGCAAAAAGAACGAAGAGACAGACAAATATGTGCAAAAAAAGATGGACCAAAGCAAAACCCCAGGGAAAATGTGAATGCAATAGAATTAAGTAAACTACTTGAAGAAGATTCTGAAACAACAGTTTTAATGATACTCATTACAATCAGGAGTACTGTGGAGGAACAAAAAAGAACAGCACCAAAGATAAAAAAAATACAAGTCAATTGCAAAAGAATTCTGTTCTCACCGCTCTACTAGCAATGCCAGCAATGTTCAGTGACTGAGACTCTAATGAGGCAGAAGTGTGCAAGTGAGAATGAAGACCCAGCCCTGTTCTCACACACCATTACTATACCGGAATGTACCAGTGATTTGGAACACCACCAGGGAACTAGAAGTAAAATTGTTGGTGAGGGAGTGCACACCTTCAACTGAAAATCCCACCATGGATACCAGAAAGCTCCAGATACCCTCAATACCTCCAGTGGAAGCAAGGTGAGATCATCCACCATAATGAAAGCAGCAAGTAGAAGACAGGCCCTACTTCTACACTAGGAAAGGGTGTAACGGCCACAAATGCCACACCATCCACAACCACCTATGGAAGGCACAGCTTAGGAAGAAAATAGGCAAAAAAAAACCAATGGTAAATACAAGTCATAAAAGAAATTCACACCAAAATCTAAACCTCTCTCCCCACAAAAAATATAAATGGCCTAATGAGGGGAAATCAATCAAAGAAGAAAGAAATCAATGGACACTAACTGGGACAACCTATAATTAAAGAAATAAAAAATAATACTCATAAAAATAAGAATGAGATGCAAAAGGCACAATCAACTACCAACAGGGCAAATGGAAGACTCCAGAGAAGAATTGGCGTACTACAGAGACAACTTCACCAAGGTTGTTGAGGCTTTAAAGTCCTAATAAAATGCTAGAAATAAAAATTAGACTCAATGAATTAATGATAAGCATCAAAAGCTCCAAAAACATACTCAATCTTGCAGAGGATTAAGTCTCAGAAATTAAAAAAAATCACAGTAACAATCCTCATGGAAGAGGAGAAAAATATTCAGGAAAAAATAAGAAACTCTCCAACAAATATCAGATACCACAGGAAGAAAAAACATAACGATAATAGGTAACCCGGAAAGTAAGGAGAGAGCTAAAGGAACAGATAATTTATTTAAAGAAAGAGTAGCAGAGAACTCTTGCTACCTGTCACAATAACTAAGAATGGATGCTAAAGAAGGCCAAAGAAATTCAAATTTCTAAGAACAAAGAGGCCCACATTAGGACACACCACAGTAAAACTAGTAATAGTCAGTAATAAAGAAAAACAATGAAAGGTTGATAAAGAAAAGAGAAATATAACCTACAAAGGTGCACCTGCCAGGTTGTCATAACACTTCTCAGAAGAACCCTGTATAGGCCATGAAAAAGTTGAACAGCATATTCAAAATATTTAAAGACAAAACAAAACACCAGCCAAGAATATATTACCCTGAAAAATAATTATGCAATCAAGATGGAAGATTAAAGTCTTTAACAACAAAGAAAAGTAATTATATTTTTCACCACCAAAATTTTCAATCAAAAGATTTTGAAAGAAATACTACAAAGCACAAAAAGTTCCTCTAAACCCTGAGAATGGTGATTAAATATAAAATGGTACCTGAAATAAAGACAGGACCAGCAGGACAGACTGAAAATAACTATGGTGGAGGAAAAACCTGGGACTTGCACAGGTATATAAGTATTATACATTGTCAACTCAGAAAAGACTATTGCAGAGTGCTAGTAAGCGAAAAATCCCATGGTAGTCACATACTGATCATTAAAGAGATACACTGCAAGAAGAAGAAAAAACAGAGAATCAATATAAAAAACCATCTAAAGGAAAAGGTAAGCAAAAAACATCAGAAAGGAAGGAACACATATAAAACAAACTAAAAACAAAGAATAACATTAAAAATAAAGTCATGCATATCAGTAATTACCCTAAATGTGTATGGAGTGAATGCACCCATCAAAAGGAAAAGAGTGACAAAATGTATAAAAAATATGGGCCCATAGATATCATGCCTATAAGAAGCCCATATCAGACCCAAAGTCAAACATAGATTGAAAGTTAAAGGCTATGGAAATATACAACAAAGCATTGGGGATGAAAACATATCAGAAAATACAGTACTAGTATCAGGTGAGATAAACTTTCAACTATAGAGTTACACAAAGCAAGCATGGACAAGAAAACTGAGCAAACAAAACTTAAGTCAAAGCTATCCTTATTAAAAAGACAAACAGCAGAGAAACTATAATCCTAGACTTCAAGCTATGCCACAAAAAATTGTAATTAAACAATATGGTATTGGAATTAAAATAGAAAAGCAGAACAGTGGAATAAAATCAAGAGTACAGATTCAAAGCTCACATACATGGGGCAATTAATTTACAATAATAAAACCATTGGAAGAGCACACAGTAAAAGAAGGAAAATCTGTTCAATAAATGATACTTGGAAAATTGATCAGACACCTGCAAAAAAGAACCAAATTACTCATTAATATCATTAGCACAAAATGGATCAAAGATCAGGACAGAAAATCCACAACCATAAAATACATAGAATAAAATGTAGGAAAAATATTTCATGTCATCAGCCTCAAAGATGTCTAGGAAAATGACAACTATGGCATAAAGAACTAAAACAAAAGTAAGCAACTGATCTTCCATCAAACTAATTTAGTCTATAAAGCAAAATAAAGCAATAGTTAAGCAAAAACACAACCCAAGAATAGAAGATTTTTGTACAAAATGCATCAGACAAGTGTTTAATCTCTATTATATATAAAAAGCTCATGCAATTTATACAACAAAATGGCAAACAATCCACTCAGAAATGGGAAGAGCTAAATAGATATCTTTCTAAAGAAATCACGTAATGCCTACAGACTTAGACAAAAATTCTCTACATTCACCATCAGAAAAACGCAAATAAAAAACATAACAAGATGCTACCTCATACCAGTGAGAATGGCATATATAAAAAAGAATAGACACAACGTGTGTCTTAGAGGATGTAGAGAGAAACAAACCCTTCTGCATTATTGGTGGGAATGTAACCCAGTGCAACCTCTATGGAAAGCAGTATGTAGATTTTTCAAACATGTAAATATGCATCTACCATTTGATCCAACAATTCCATTTCCAGACATATAACAGATAATACAAAAACTCTGATCAGGAAAAAACACTCACAATTATGTTCATAGCAGCACACTTAATGATAAGGAAAATATAGAAATAAATAAATGCCCATCAACAGATAATTGGGCAAATAAACTATGGTACATACACTCAAGGAAGTCTTGTGCAGCTATTAAAAGATATAATTGTGCCCTAAGAAGCAATCTGAATGGAACTGAAGAAGAGCATGCCAAGCAAAATAAGCCAGAAAGAATGCAAGAATACAGGAGATGTCTACTTATATGTGGGTTTTGAAGAAATAGAATGAGTATATACACCTCAACAAAACTCACAGGTCACAAGATTCTGGCTACGAGATAGGTGGGAGAGGAGAGGAAAGGAAGAAAGGAACAAAGTGGTAGGAAAAGGTACTAGAACTCTGGTGCTGAATTTAGTGTGAAATATACACAGTGAGGTGAAACTTCAACATACTAGAATGCATGTAGTGATGCTAACTAAATAATAAAAGCATTTTAAAAACACAATAGGGGCACGTAACTGTAGACTAGAAGAAACTAGGAAAGTGGAATGCATTCAAGCAAACCAGTGAAGAGAAAGATAATTTGCAGATGAGAGCACATGAGACCTATAGGATAACACGAAGATGAACAAAATTAGCATTATAAGGGTCACAGAATGTGAAGAAAGAAAGAGGCAAAATCATTATGTACAGAAATAATAGATACTTCCCTCAACCTTAGAAAGTAACTTATATCCATAAAGCTCAGAGTCTCAAAAGAAAAGAAATTCAGACTCCCACTAATACATGTTCCATTCTAAATTGCAAAAACCAAAATAAAAACAGAATTTTAAAAGCAGCTAGAGAAAAAATAATTACATACAAGGGATCCCCCATAAGACTGTAGTCATATTTCAAAGGAGAAAATTTACAGGCCAGAAGGTAATGATATATTCAAAGTACTGAAATAAAAGAATTTCCAGCCAAGAATACACTACGCTGCTAGAATACCACTGAGAAAGGCATGAGTGGTAAAGAGCCTCATAAGCAAAGTTACATTAATTCATCAAAACTAAACAAGACTTACCGGGAATATGAAAGAATTTCTATAAAAGGAAAAGAAAACCCACTTAGAAACATCAAGACATCAAAAAATAAAATATGGGGAGAAGGATAAAATTGTGGACAGTTAGAATGAGATTGATACTAACTTGCTTTAAGATCAAAAAGGGTATAAGTACACAAAGTTATGTGTAAACCTTAGGGTAACCTCCAAACATAAATTCATAGAAAAACAAAAAAAATGAGAAAGAAAACCCAAGATGATGTAATTTTTATAACACATGAGAAGAGACTAAAATAACTGTACAATATTGCAAAGCACACAGAAAACAAATAGCAAAATGATAATAAGAATATCTATATATAGTTACATATCTACAACAACCACATATCAATAATAGATATCAATAATCAAAATACATTTTGATTGGAATTGAATGCACCAAGCAAACTGCAAAGAGTGGCTAATGAATCAAGAAAATAATCCCCAGATTTCTGTTTCATATAGGACAATCCTTACATTCCAAAGTACAATAGGTTCAAAGCTAAAGTTTGGAAGATGATCTTACAATCAAATAGTAACCTAAAAATGTAGGGATATAGCATGTATTTCTACATATATCATAAAATATACTTCAAACTATAGAAGAAAACAAGACAGGGGCAAGCATTGCATGCTGGTCAAGGAGTTAATTCAGCAAGAACATATAACACTCATTAATACTTACACATCAAACAAGGAGACATCAAAATACATAAAATAATTATTAGCATTCAGCTAAAGATAGACACTTAAAACAGTGTAGTAATAATACAAAATTTCAACACCCCACTTACATTAATGAAAAGATTGACCAGGCAGAAAATCAGCAGTGAAACAACAACCTTAAAAGACATGTTAGAAGAGATGAATTAATCAATATTTACCAAACGCTCCACAAGAACCAAAGGTTTCTCAAGTACTCATGGGGCATTCTCAAGGATAGACAACATATTGAGAAACAAAAAAGTGTTAACAATTTACAAAGATTGAAATCATACCAAGCACCTTCTCTTATTATAATATCTTAAAGCTATAAATCAGTCACAAAAAAGAAAGCTGGAAGATTTTGGAATATATGGAAGCTAAATAACATGCTTCTGAATGACTTTTGGGTAAAAGAAGAAATCCAAGAAGAATTTAAAAGAACTTGGAGACAAATGAGAATAAAGACATGATCTATCAGAACTTATGGATGCAGCAAACGCAGTATTGAGGGATGTTGATAACATTCCAGCCTTACCTCAAGAAATACGAAAAATAACAAAAACTGTATTCCTACACTTAACTTGCTTAGTTAAGTAAGAACATATGAAGCGAAATGTGAGTAGAAGGGAGGGAATGATTTTTTTAATGAGCATATGTAAATCAAAGAGATTTCAAAAATAATCCAGAATGCCAATCAATCCAATAGCTGTTTCTTTGAAAAGATAAAGAAAATTGACAAACATTTGTCCTGGCTCACCAAGAAAAAACAGATAGAAAGCTCTAATAACTACAGTCAGAAATGAAAGGTGAGAATTTGCAACAGATACTTAAGATACAAACCATCATAAGAGATTACTGCAAGCAGCTATGTGTGAATACATTCAACAACCTAGGGGACATGGATACATTCTTAGAATCATACCCTTTACCAATACAGAATCAGGAAGAGTTAAAAAAAAAAACAAAACAGACCACCATAAACAAGGAAATTGAAGAAGCAATAAAAATAATTCTCCAAAATAAAAGCCCAGGACAAGATGTACTCGCTAGTGAATTTTACCAAGCCTCCAGAGAAAATTAATACCCATTATTTTCAAGTTATTTCAAAGTGAAAAACAGTACACTTCTAACATATTCTATGAGACGAAAAACACTCTGATACCAAAGGCAGAGGAAGACATCTGAAAAACAGAAACTTACAGACCAATGTATTTGATGAACATGGATTCAAAAATCCTGAACAACATGTTAACCAACCAAATTAATCAATGCATCAAAATAATCATTCATCATGATTAAATGGGTTATATCTGGGTATCTAAGAATGGTTCAACATATTCAAATACATTAATAAAATACACTGTATCAGCAAAAATGAGAAATTTTCAATTGACCAAACTAGTAGAAACATAGCATACATATGACAATATTTGACACACATTTATGATAAAAAAACACCTCTCCATAAAAAAGAGATAGAAGGAATATACCTTAACATAATGAAGATCACATATGAAAAACCCAAAGAAACCATTTTACTCAATAGGGAGGAGAAGAATGTCCTCTAAAATCAGGAACATGACAAGGGTGCTCAGTTTCACCATTGCTATTCAATATTTCACTGGAGGTCTTAACTGCAGAGCAATTAGACAAGAAGAAATAAAATGAATTCATATTGAACAAGTTAAACTATATTTGAAGAAAAATGATAATATGCACAGTAAACACTAAAGACTTCACAAATAAAACTACTAGGATTAAAAAACTGAGTACAGAAAAGTATCACTCTATAAACTTGATATGCAAAAATCTGCTGCAATTTTATATTCAAACAATGGATTAGAAGAGAAAGAAATTAAGAAAGGTATCCCATTTAAATAAAAACAAAAATATCGAATGATTTGGAATAAACTTGACAAAGGAGGTGAAAGACCTATAAAATGAAAACTAAAAATATTGCCGTAAAAACAGAGAAAGAAAGAAATAGATGGAAAGTATCCCATGCTTATGTTTCAAAAGAACTAATATTATCAAACTCATCTAAATAAATATACAAATTTATTTCTATCCTCATCAAAATTCCATTGGTATTTTTAAGGAAACAGAAAAAAAAAAATATTTGTATGGAATCACAAAAGACCCTGTAAGCCAAAGTCATCATGAAAAAAAGAACAAAAATGGAAATACCAGAGATTTTAAACTTTCTACAAAGTTACAGTGATCAAAACTGTATGGAACTGGAATAAAAAGATACACAGATCATTAGAATATAATTGAATCACCAGAAACACACACACACACACACACACACACACACACACACACGTATATGTGGTCAATTAATTTATGACAAAGGAGCCACAATTATATTCTGGACAAAGGAAAGCCTTTTAACAAGTGGTGTTGAGCAAACTGAACAAAAGAATTAAACTGCAAAAGAATTAAAATAGATCACTCTCTAATATCACAGAACAAAGTAATCCAAATGGATCAAAGAGGTGAATGTAAAGCCAGAGATCATGAAACATATAAAAGAAAACATAGGAAATACATTCCATGACATCATAGAACGGTCTTTGGGGACTTAACTCCACTTGCAGCTGGGGAAAACAAACAGACAGGACTACATCAAACCAAAACGTTCCACAGTGAAAGAATTTGTCAATGAAATGAAAAGATACACTACTGAATGGAAGAATATATTTGCATGTCATACATCTGAGAAGGGATTAATATGCAAAATATAATTTAAAAAACTCATAAAATGAACTATCACCTTGCAACTGTGAAAATTATTGTTATCCCAAAACCATGAGTCAATTTTGGCAAGGATACAGAAAAAGAAGAATACTTTTACACTGTGTGATGTGTAAATTAACACCTTGCAACTGTGAGAATTATTGTTATCCCAAAACCATGAAGGTCAATTTTGGCAAGGATACAGAAAAAGAATACTTTTACACTGTGTGACGTGTAAATTGGTATAAACTTTGTGGAAAGCAGTATGGAGAGTCTTCAAAAATTGAGAATGGAAATTTCCTATGATAATCTATCCTGTTTCTAGGTATTTATCCTAAAAACACCCCAAAAATGCTAATTCACAGAGATAAATGCACCTCCATGTTTATTGCAGAATTATTCACGATAGACAAGAAGTGGAGACAACACAAGTGCCCATCGGCTAATGAATGGATATATATATATATATTGCAAAGCTATAAAAGAGAAATCCTGACATTTGCAACATGGATGGAATGAGAGGGAATTATGCTAAATGCAATAAATCAGAAGGAGAAAGACAAATTCCAGATGAATTCACTGACATGTATTATAAAGAAACCAGCAAACACACACGCAAAAGAAAACACAACCTTTGATCATTGACAATAGACTGAGGTTACCAGAAGGGTAGGGGTGTGGAATGAGAGCAAGTGGTGTTGGAGGTCCAATGAACTGTGGAAGACTATTGGTATTTTGGTAGTGAATCTTTTGTATGCTTTTTAGATGGAAGTCTGTTTTATGTGATAGGAGTATAACTGTCCCTGCTCTTTCATGGTTGCCATTCAACTGCAGGATTTTCTTCCAATCATTGACTTTGAGCCTTTGTTTATCTCTTGGAAGAAGGTAGGTTTCCGGAATGCAGCAGAAGGTTGGGTTATGCTTCTTAATCCATTCAGTCACTCTGAGTCATTTGACTAGTGAGTTCAGTCCATTAGCAATTAACATATACGGTGAATATATATACATATATATATACATATATATGTAACTGCTTAGTGCCATTTTGTAATTAGTATCCTGTATGTTGTTCCAGACTATGTTTTCTCTTTCTCTTCTTAGCTCATATGTGTGCAATATGTTTTGATTCATTTCCCCTTTTGTTTTCTTCCTTGCTTTTCCCCTGGTGATGTATTTTGAGGTTATCCTGAAGTTAGCATAGAGAATTCTCTGTTTATACCCTATTTTTATTTGAGATCATGTTAAACTTACATTCATTCTGACTATCCATATTTTTGTTCTCTTCCTCCCCACTTTTTATATTTTTTGTCTAACTGTTTTTATGTGGGTTTCTTTATGCTTTATAGAGCATCCTTTGATTTTTTTTACAAAGCTGGTTTTGTGGTGATGAATTTCTTTTGCTTATCAAAATATCTTTTTATCATACCTTTAATTCTGAATGATAATCTCACAGTATATAGTATCCTTGGTTGAAAATTCTTTCATTTCAGCAAAATATCTCTAATGCTGGTCTTTATTCTTTTGCGTTATTTATATCTTCTTCTAGTTTACTTGAGTGAGTTCCTCTGCCCTATCTTCCAAATTTCTGATTCTATTGGAAGCTTCATTCATCCTATTTTGATTCCCTCTATTGAATTCTTTAGTTCAGTCATTGTATTTTTCACTTCTTTGATATCTTTCTTCATTTTTTTCTGTTTCTTTTTTGCTTTTACTTTATTGTTTTCTGTATTCCCATGAGTATGTTAGTCACTGTTACCCTAAATTGAACTTCATGCAGTTTGTATATGTCTTCTGTGTTCAATTTTCCTCTGAGTTTTTTATTGGATCCATCATTTCATTTATATGTCTTTGTGCCTTTGTTCTCTTCATCATTCTGTTTATATTTCTGAAGGTTCAATTTCCCTGAAGTGATGGTGTTGTGTAGGGTGATCATCTTGCTGCTGGTCCATAATTAGCAATCAGGCTGCAGTTCTGCCTCTACCCACAGTGTAGCGCTAGTGGGTAGCATTAAGATTTAGTCTCTTCACGGAGACTATCTTCTTCATTTAATCCTGGCTTGATTATCCAGATTGCAGGATACCCTGTTAGTGGGATTCCAGTGGGTGTATTCTGAGACTCTAGCACAAAATGGTGTTGAAGGTGGGGTGGTTAATTTCTCCAGTTGACTTCCATTCATTGTGGCACCCAGTGTTATTGCAGCATGCAGGATCCAGCTCAGTCCCCATGGCACTGGCTCTCCTTGTACCTTGCACCAAGATGGTTCCCCACCCTCCGCATTTCAGCTTCACTGGGCATGCACCTCACTACCTGACTCTGCACTGGGCTTCAGACTTTTCATGTCCTGCTACAGCTCCACCCCAACATCTTGACTGTGACGTTGAGTCCCAAATCTGTGGTTTAGCTGAATATCAGATGTTTTCACCTATCCTTTGTCATTAAGAAAGCTGGTCCATATTTGCAGATTCAGCACCTGCTGTTCCTGCATATTTGCTTTTGGAAAATAGGTGAATTTCTCATTGCCTTGTGGGGGCAGATCTGAATCTCATCCCTATCATGTCTCCATCTTCCTTCTCTCCTCCCCTTGTATTTTTATTAGTTCACAATGCAGAAAGAAAAATTTAATTTATAGGAAACATAAAGAAACTGATATAAAATGCAAGTCATAGTTACTTATAATTAAATATTACTTCACTATTTTTCCTATATTCTAACGGAATGAAATGTTTTGTTAAGTGCTAAGTTATTTCGTGAGCACTGAAATTTGGATTCTCTTCTTTACCCTGATGATTCTTCATATTTCATATCATAGAACATGTCACTTCTTTTCTGAAATTGTCCTCTGTTGATTGAAACATGGTCTTAGTCTTACCGAAACTTTCACCTTGATCAAAATAGTCCATTTTTTCACAGATTTTTAAAAGCTTTATTGAATAATAATAATTTGCAAATATAATTTCATATGTTTAAAATATACAGTGTGATATTTGATACACATGTACATTTAAAATTATTACCAACATTAAGATAATTAAGAAATCAATCACCTCATAGCCTACATAGTTGACTCCTTTTTATGGAGGGTGGCATAAGAATGCTTAAGATATAATCTCAACAACCTTCAAATATACAAAACCATATTATTAACTATGGTCATTATATCATGAAGTAGATTCTCAGATTTCATTCTTAGAAATGAAAATTCATTCCTTTTAACCATACAACCACATTTCCCTTTTCTCCATCTCCCTCAGTCAACTACAATTCTGTTTTGTTTTTTATGAAATCAAGTTTTCTTAGATTCACATATGAGGGATGCCATACAGTATTTAGTATTTTTCTTTCTCTCACTTATTTCACTTAGAAGAAGGAAGGAAATAATGAATATAAGAACAAAAATAAGTGAATTAGAGACTAAGAAGACTATAAATGAGTTAAAGAACTGAATTTTTTAAAGATAGCATTTGTAAACTTTTAGCTACTCTAGCAAAAATAGATGACTTAAATTAATAATATTGTAAATGAAAGAAAGGGCAATGCATCTTTTACTGCATACACACAAAGAGTTGTAAGAAACTAATATGAAAAACAAGGAGAGAAAATTATATAATTTATAAGAAATGGATAAATTCCTAGAATCCAAGTTACCAGGATTTAATCCTGAAGAAGTAAAAAAAAAATGAACAGATCAAATATGAACAAGTAGATTGAATTGATAATAACAAACCTCCAAACAAGTAAAGACCCAGTGACAGATAATTTTATAGTTGAATTCTAACAAAAATTCTCTCAATAAGGATTTTTCCAGTAGAAAATAATACTTTAAAAAGTTGAAGAAAAATCTTTGCTTTCCCTGAAATCATGCCTTTTGCTAGAACAATAATTTTAATGTAAGAATTCATTAGATGATTAACTTTTAGTGCATAGCCTATATGTTTTTTGTAATGTGTGCCAACATAATATCCCTTGATGCATCCATAAATATATATTCATTATATGCAGAACATCATGTCAAGCTCTAAGAGATCTTAGTAATTGTTATGAAGGTTTTCACTTTCTGGCAGAGTAATGCCTTGCCTAGTAGATAACCATAGGAAATCCTGAGAAGACACAGGGCAAGAATATGGCCTTTATTGTACTCACAACAGGGGTTTCCAATGGCAGCGAGTTGGGCATACTTATGGAAAGCTAACAAGCCACTGGTGGGGGGAGGGGCTCTTTTATAGGGGATATCAGTAGAGGGAAGTTAATAAGGAGGCAGAAACTGCCAAGTGGTCAAGAAAAAGAACAGACAAGTAGGCGAGGACAGCAATATTCTGGGGCAAGTCAGCTCAGGTATAGTCAGTGCAGACAGGCCATTATCATCTCAGAAAGTCCATTCATTACGTTCAAGTCCATGCTCAACATTGGCCAGTTGCTGAGATCACTTCCAAGTTTGGTCATGGGTCATGTTCTCACACTACCCTACCTACAGTAACAAACCCAGTATATATTACTAATGCATCTGCAATCTCCACCATTATTCTTTCCATCATCAAGAATAGTAAGGAAGAAAATGAAACTTGTCATGAATCATGTGGTTCAGTTCTGATGATTAGGAGGTTTATAGATAAATCAGCTAGAGCGCCCTTACACCTAAGGGAAAACTCTCACAATGAATAGCTAGAGAGTAATATGAGATATTATTAGACTAAAAGGTACACTGGTGTGTACCAACAAAAACAGCTCTAAGAATTTGTAGGAGGAAGCAATTCATGAAGTCTAGGGTCAAAGAAGGTTTTTCTGGATAAAGTAGGATTTCAACTTGTGTTTGAAGGATTTGTATTAGTAGAAAGTAAAGAGCATCTCAAGTGAGTTGTGTGTGGTGAGGGGCAAGGGTCAGCCATGTCTGAATCCTTTAACTAGACTCTGTGTATAAGCTGATATTGCCCTCTGGCATATTTTTTGTTTGTACTGTTTTTATGTCTAACCAATGCCTAGAAAGAAGTCTCCTTACATTTCGTATAAAACTTAAATGAATCCAAGAAGCGGGAAAAATAGCATCCTTTCAGTAAAATATGAGTATCAGACCTATTACTCATAATTATGCAGCTTTCACAACAAATACTAGCTACTATTTATTGAGAATCTTCTATGTGCTAGAAGTGATTCTACATACTTACTATGTGTTTTTATTCACACAATCCTCACAATAACCCTGTGTGGTATTAACTCTGTTTTATGAATAAGAGAGCTAAAGCACAAAAAGGTTTAAGTAATTTGTTAAAGTTCATATTCAAGAAGTGTCAGAGAATTGAAGTAGAATAGAAAGATTCAATTCCAGGTTGGTTGTCAGCAAAGCCTTCACATTTAATTGCTTCATAGTTGTGGCTAGGGGTCAAAGAGAGAAAACTTTGTTTTCTGAGGGTCATAAACAAACTGTTAGTCCCCAGGAGAAGAGAGCACTTTGAGGAAGACTCTGTGGTAAGGAACATTAAGTATTCATAGATCATGCCAAGCAAAAATATTTTGTATCTTTAAGGGGGAAATGAGAAAATACATTAAAATACATATATACTAATATATATGTACATATATAGGCATATGTATTTATGTATATACAAACATATTTATATATGTAAGCACACATACATACTTATATATACACATATGTATTAGTTTTAAGGGATTTCTGTTAACATTATTTTTTGAAAAACATTAAAGCATTAAAGATTGTCAATGTCCCTTTGATATTATATTACATAACAAAAAGGAATTAAGTTTGTTAATCAGCTGGCTTTAAAATAAGGAGACTGTCATATCATGGACTATTCAGATGGGCCTAATATTTCCATAAGAGTCATTTAAAGTAGAAGAGGAAGGCAGAGGAGGGCAAAGTGATGAACTGTCAGAGAGTTTCAACCTGTTGTTGCTGGCTTTGAAGATGGAATAAGGGAGACAGGAGCCAGATAATTTAGGTCTTTAAAATTTGGAATATGTGAGTAAATGGATTGTCCTAAAGAGCATAAGAAGGAATGTAGTCCTTCTTGATTTTAGCCCAGTGAGACTTATTTTATACTCAAAATCTGTTAAAACTGTAAGATAATAAATATGTATTGTTTTAAAAAACCAAGTTTTGCCAATTTGCTACAGCTGTAATAGGAACTAATACAGGGGTCAATAAACTTAACTGAACCTTGCTATTACCACATAGAAACTGTGTGTTATTGGGCAGATTTTTTTATATCTCTAAAATTTAGAATTCTAGTCTATAAAATGAATAAGAAATCACCTTGCTTCCTTACATCACAAATAGCCCTGAAGATGAAATAAAGTAAAAGTGCCACAGAAACGTAAGGTGGAACAGTTCCTTATAACATAATACACATATGTCAAGGAAAACGTAAAGAAGAGCAATAGACCAGAAAAAATCTGCTACATATATAAAATATATATGATAGGCAAAGCACATGAACAAAAAGAAAACAAAAATAGAAAATAAACACAATCAAAGATACTCAAACTTACTAGTAATAAGAAAATTGAGAATCAATACAAGTAATGATACCATTATTCACCTAGAAAATACGTTGGTTAACATTCTTAAAACATTTCAAAATTTGATAAATGCCTGTGCAAATGTTTGAGGAAACAATCACTCCGATATTATAATGAAATCATACATTGACATAACCATTTTGGAAAGTAACTATCTAATAATAATTTAAAGTTTGTATACCTCATATGACAGCAATTCTTACTCTTACATTTTACTAAAATGGGCATAAATGAACAAAATTGTTCATTGAACAATTATTTATAATAACAATAAACTTGGACAAATGAATTATGTAATAACAGTATTATGTATTTCTATGTAACAGCTTAAAATGAGGCAAAAAAGTTAAGATCATTGATAGATGCAAAGAGTAATGCATAGATAGACGTGATAAAGTAATCACAGTAAAATGTTAATAGTAAACAGTTTGTAGGTATGTGGATATTCTCTGGAAAATTAATCTGCATGCTGTATAAAATTTCTCATAATAATTGGAGAAAATATGTTCATGAGATTAAGAAAACAGGGTCAATAACAAAGAGTAGCAAGCCATATTTGTGCATGCATGCGTGTGTGTGTGTGTGTGTGTGTTTGTGATGCAGATGTTATAGTTCTAGGAAATCATGAGAAGACACGGGCAGCAAGGACATGGTCTTTATTATACACATGATAGCGGGTTCTGATGGTGATGGGTAGGACATATTTCCACTTCCCCAACAGTGGCAGGTAGGGAATATTTCCAGAAAATTACATCACTGCTGGTGGGCAGAGGGGCCCTTTATAGAGGGCATAAGCAGAGGAAGGGTAGTGAGCAGGTAGGAACAGCCAAGTGGGCAAGAACAACCAAGTAGGCAAGGATAGTAATATTCTAGGACAGGACATCTTGGGTATAGTCAGTGCAGGCACAGGCAGTTATTTCAGAAAGTCCATCTGTTAAATTCATATCTGCTCAGCACTGAATAGTCACTGAGTCCACTTTCAGGTTTGGACATGGGTCTTGTTCTCATGCTATGAAAATATGCTAATATGATTGGTGTGCCCCAGTGACTCAGGCAGTTAAAGATAGTTAAGTTTAATTTTACGACTGTGGTTAGTCCATATAAACCCCAAGGATCAAGGTTGATGACTCGGGACTGGGAGAACAACCAAAATGGAAAACTAAGTAAATAAGTAATGCTTTTTCCTCTCCTCTACTCCAGCATGTGTGCCTGCTTAGCTGCCTTCATTCTTACCTGGTTCCTTCCTCTGTGTACACACACACACGTACACACACATATACACACTCACTTGCACGTGCATGCTAATATAACAGTATCATGCATTTTACTCAGGTAAAACATGTGCATGTTAACAGTTACAAATCACCATGCGCAACTGCATAAATTACATATGCTATCACAGAAGATATGTCATTTATGCAGTATGTATGCAGACAAAATAAAATCATAACAATAACCTAGGGGGAGAAGATAGTATGTGTATACCTAACAATGACAGGTTCTGAGGATTAGGACTCAATTCTTCTTTGGGGAGATATTATTCCTCACTTCTCATTCATAATCTACTGTCTTTTGGACTGTAAGAGAATAACAAATAGCCAAAGGTATAGTAGAAAAACTGGTTTGGAAAGTAGGGTTGAGAAGGAACTGATGTGCCACAATCTGCTTTATACCCTGAGCTGTTGTTTTCATGTTTCCTGGAAGAGAAGTTGCTTTCTAATAATGTCTCTGTTTACAGTGGCACACTCCGATGGAGTAGAGGTTAGGTCTGATGCCTCCAGTAGCACAGTCCACATACATCCCATGACCTAGATCTAACTCATGGTTTCAGAATGCGGGGACAATCAGGATGAGCAACTAAATAAAAATAAATAAGATTCTTTTCCTGCTTGCCTGCCTATTCACCTTCATTCTTGCCTGCAACTTTCCTTAAAAAAAAACCTGTATTTTCTGAATGTGAATAGAGATCGATGGTTTGAAATTAGTACACATTTCAATTTTTTAAGTGGTGAACTTGCCACAGAGTCACTCATTCAAACAACAGAGGATCTATATATTGTGTTCACACACCTGAACATGAGTTCTGAATGCAGGTGGGTTCTAATACAAAAGGTTGAATCATGGAAATATTAGGTGTAAGAACTGGAATGGACCTCAAAGACCAGCTAACACAAGGATCTCATTTTATAAGAAAGAAGATTGAGGTCAAAGAAGGAGGATAGTACACCCCAGGTCATACATGGGGTTGTGGCATAGTGAGGGCTAGAATATAGTCTTCATAGCTGGTTCCAATTTCACCAAACAAAGCCATAATTTTGGTTTCAGTTTTTTGTTGGTCTCATAATATCATGTAGATTACTACTTTCTCCAATCATTGGTTAGGCTAGCTACCATTGTGGCATTTTCTACCACAGTTTCCTGAGAATGAAGAAAGTGTCAGCATAAGAAGGACTTGGCATCCTGCATTCCATTTTAAGTGCCCAAGAGGAGCAGTATTCTCTATAAAACAGCTGGCTCTTTTATTGTTAAAACAAGATGAGACGGTATTGACTAGAATTTTTGCTTTAGAGCCCTGAATTCTCTATTGATTTCAGGAACCAATAAACAGAAGATAGAAGACTTTTGGCTTACTTAATATAAGAAAATCATCCAGAAGTTTCATGAGCTTGACTTGGGAGTTTGTGAGCTCTCAGTTATTGGAGACAGCCAAGCAGAATGTGTAGAGTCATTGGGGGAATACTGTAGTGATGGAACTCTTCAGGCTTATTTTGCCAAGAACTCTTTATTTGAAAGTCTACATGGTTGCTTAAAACAGTATGCTTGTCATGAGGCACAGCCCAAATGTTGTCATATTCATTATTTTAGTAATTATTCATGCATTCATTAATCTAGAAATTGTTGATTGAGTGATTGGGAGGAGGAAGAAGCACAGTGGTTGTTTTTCCCCAGGCCCAGGACTTGAACCCAAGGGTATGTGCCCTATGCTCCTTTGAAGGTGATTGACCTAACTGTTACTCCACCAGGGCATGCCCTAGAAAATATTTATTGAACACTAAGTCTGTACCAAGTGTTGTATTAGGTTCTGAGGTTACAATAGGGAGCAAGAAAGATGTGATCCCAAACCTCAAAGAACTTCCATTATAAGCTGTGAAGAATGGCAGTTAAATAATCAGTTTCAATGACCTGTGCTTAAATATGCAGGATGCATTGGGAGCTCATGGAGGTAATCATCTAACAAAGAAACACTGGAAATCGGGAAAGACTTCTGGGAGGAAGGTGATTCTAAACTGAGACTTAAAATATGACCGAAGAAAGAATAAGCATAAGAGCATTTGAATCAAATGGAATACCATAAGATATATAGGTAAGAAAATATATAGAGCCTTGAAAAACAAACTGACAGACGCTGGCATGATTGCAACATAGAATGTGAGGTGAGGAAGAACAGTGAGCTAGAAAGATTAGGAGAGGCCAGATAACAAAATGACATAGATGCTAAAGTGTTTGATCTTTATCCTAGTGAAAATGAAGTATTACTAATTTTCTTAAGATAACAGTTATAAGCTTTTTATGTGCAGAAACACAAAAATATAAAAAAGCATGTTATATTCACTTTCAGGATAAATTCCAAAAATTAATGCATGAGGTTTGAAAAGTCATATAATTTCAAAAAAAATAAAAATCACTTTCCTCACCACCAGGTCACTCTTCCTAAAGGAAACCATTATTTAAAATATTTTTGTTCATTATTTCCAGAAGATAACTTTATTATCTTCCCATGTAATTGTATGCATCTAAATATGTATGTGGTATACATTATATGTTCAAATATATGTCTAGGTTAATATATGCATGTATGTGATGAAAATAGAAGATGCTCATTCTTCTGTATTTTGCCTTTAATTTAATGATATATCTTAGAGATTTTTCCATATGTACATTCACCCAAAAATACACACAAGGAACATTCCACCAGTATGGATGTCATTCTTACTCAGAACCCCTGCTATAATCCATATTATTCTCATTTCAACTAAAAGACTTTATGTAAGGGTGGGATATGTTCACCTTTGTAATTTGGGAAAGATAGCTTTGACTGTTGAGGGATAAAGTATAGGGGGCAACAATGAAGGATAAAAGAACCAAGAGGAGGTTATAATAGTGATCTGATTAACATGAGTGTGGTTCAGACCATGGCTATGAAAGCAGAGATTGAGAGAAATGAGTAGATTCAAAAGATATTTAGAATGTAAATATGATAGGATTTGTTAATGGAGTGACTATAGAGACTAAGAAGACAGGAATTTTGGTTGACATTTAGGTTTCTGGCTAGAGAAATAGGAGTGGGAGATAAAATGATATCAATAAATCATTCATGAAGGTTATTCTGACACCCACACATTGAAAATGACCTTTCCCATCCCTTAATTGTTATAACACTTTGTATAGGCCTCCCTTCTCTTGCTTGCCACATCAGTTTATACTAATGAAACACTTTATCCTGAATTGTTTTATTCTTCTTTACTGTTGCCAACTCAACTTATTGTTGTGGGCAAGGAATGGAGGTATGAGGAAAATAGAAGTATGGAAAATAATATTTACTGATTCTTATTATGTAACCATTGCTACACTTTTTATAGACATTCTTCTAATTGATTTTCACAGTCTCACTTTACAAAAGACAAACTAAGCCTTGGATAATTCAAGGGGCTTTCTCAAAATCACACATTTTAGGGATAGAAAGATCCAAGATTCAAACCAGTCCTGTTCACACTCAGACTCTACACTCAGAAAGTCACATGATAAATAGAGGAGTATTACAAGTAGAAGCCAATGCTATTAATTTGTTTGAGGAAGGCAATCAGAAAACAAAGCATGCTAACTTAGCAAAGAGTGGAAAAGGAGGTTCATACAGGCAAGTAGGAAGGATCAAAGATAAAGGGAGTGGCCAAAGAGGTATTGGGAGGATACTAATGGAGACCCTATATGAATGAGCTACCAGGAGGTTACTTTTGTCCTGAGGCCAAAGATCAGAGACCTGAAGACCAGGTGTGTCGTGAGTTTAAGAATCAGTTTGCAGATTCAATTTAGCTGAAAGGAGATTAAGCTTCAGAGTAAGAGACTCATATTTGAGCAGTGGTTCTCAAAGTGTGGTCCTCAAATTATCATCCACCTGGGAACATATTGGAAATTTAAAAGATTTTTTTTTGGTCCTCATTCCAGATTTACTGAAGTAGAAACTCAGTGTTTTAACAAGCCCTCCAGGGGATTCTGGTGCACATTCATGTGTGAGACCCATAGCCTTGGAGAACTGAAGAAAATGCTAGTAGAATTCCAGGACCGGATGTAATAAAACAGAGAGTACCCTCTGAGGAATCCCAGGCCAATCACACATGACATCAGTTTAGATAAATTCTTTCAAAACTTGATGAAGCCTGCTGGTTACAAGTGTTGCTGAGGAATGAGAAGGGAGATCAGTATGGTCAGAAGCATCGTCTCTAGAGCACACCTCTTCCTTCCTGTGCCCATCTACCTTTTACCAAAACTTTCTTTTTAAAAGTTGTTAATGGAGAACTCATCAGAGGGTCTTAAGATAAGGAAGGTAGACTGTCTATGCCAGAGCATTTCTCATAACTTTTTATTTTAAGCAGGTGCCTGGTGCTGCCCCTAAATTCCACTGTGGGGATGATGGAAAGGAAAGTTTATTAAAGGTCTCCCACACATTGAGCACTGTGCTAAGAGTTCATACAGATTATTTAATCCTCATAGTATTTCATTTATGGAAGTAATATTGTTCTTATTTACAAATGAGGAACTAGAGGCTCAGAAAGTTTAAGTGATTGATCCAAGGTCACATGGCTCAGAATGAGTCAGCCAAAGTACAAACCCTGGTCATTTTTTACTTTATATCCCATTCTTTTCACACTAGTGTTGCCCCTCACGTGAGAGTCCCTGTGATACTCTTTGTGTCTTTACCAAGCTTTGCCTTTGTGATTTTCCATACACAAGTAACATGGAATTATTGAGTAAATGAAAGGATGGGTTAGTAATAGAATTTAAGACTTGAAGTCCTCTTACACATGCTTGGTCTTGTGTTTTTCCAATCTTCTTTCATACTACTGAGGTTCCTAGATTCAGGGTTAAACACAATATTTGAGTGGGTAGGCATATATGTGAGCAATTCCCTGGGTTCACTCATCCTTACCTACTTGCTTTTTCTCTCATACCCTTACCAGAAGAGCTCCACTTTTATTTTCCACAGATAATGGGTGTTCACTATTCTGTTTTGGTAAAACGTTGCCAACAATAATTTTGAAAAATAACTAACCTAGATGATCTTCTTCATTTTACAGGTGAAGGAAATTAATCCCATAATAGCAAAATGAGTAGTCCAGGGTCACTGTGGTTTATTTAGTAATATAACATTTCTTTTTAACCATTAATAAATGCAGCTTGATTTTAAGAGTGATGAAAGAACTGCGTAGTTTTATTTCTTCATTAAATACTCAATAATGATAAGCCTAATTTTGGGGCATTTGCTGTGTGCCAGAAACTGAGCTTAATAGTTATATGTATAATTTTATTTCAGCCCTAATAATAGCTTTATGAAATAGGCACTATTGTTACATACATTTACAAAGGCAAAACTGATATAATAGCTTTATGAAATAGGCACTATTGTTATACGCATTTACAAAGGCAAAACTGAGGTTTGAAAAGTTAAGTGACTTTTTGACTTTTCCAAGGTCACAGAATCAGGAAGTGGTAGAGTTGGAATTTCAATCCAAGATATGTGATTCTAGTTTCCATACTCTTAATTATGTTGCCATATTGCAAAGTCTATAGTACAAACTAATCTGTAGTAAGGGTTTCTAAACTACAACTTATGGGCCAAGTGTGGCTTGATGCTTGATTTTGTAAATTAACTTTTACTGGTATAAACATATACCCAATGTGCAACAATGACCTATTTTAGTAGCTATGAAGAGGCTATATATTCTGCAAACTGACTCTTTTCTGAAGTAGTTTAGCAACCCATGGCCTATTTAATATCAGCTTAAACATTTTAGATGACTACTGAGGAAATATGCTTAGTATTTTCAGAAGAGGTAGTCATATATACCTTTTAACCAAATTGATGAGTAATACAAGCTCAGAAACTCTAGCCTTCACTGTATTGACTCAAGCATATGTATATAACCTATTTCTTGTCTTTCATGAGTCAGAACACAGGCCTTATCCCTTCCCCTCCCTGTCATAAATGCCTTAAAACCTGGACTTGGATCCCAGTTTAATGAGTTTAGTCCCCACCTGCTCCCTCTGTTCAAGGTCCACCTTTATGCCATGTGTGGCAAGAGGCAGATAACACCAGAGGTTTTTGCAATCTTATCCAGTTTCCTTCGATCACTGAGCATATCTGACAGAGCTAAGACTGGTGACGCCTCCTTTTTCCCTAACGCTGCTTCTTCTTGGCTTGGTCTTAGGTGCAGTCTGTGTGGACAACTCCTAAATGTCTAGGCACTCTTAAGTACCTTCTGCAGTTTATGACTCAGACTTTGCCCCTTCAGTCTTTACCTGGCTTCAAATGCTTTAATTCCAGGAGAGAATAATGTTTTGAGTCTGCCGGGAGAACAGCATCTGCACCTAGTCAAGAACTCCTCATCACAAAGTAAGGTTATCAGGTGGCGAAACCACCGTCATGCCTGTATTCTTCTTAGGTATGGGTCTGGTGGGTAAATGCAGCCTTGTCTGAAGAGACATAGAGTTTTCCACCATTTCTTTGCCCCTATTCTTTCTTTATATTTGTATCTTTGCCACCTCTTTCTCGTCTACTCTTACTATCTAGAATGTGCCTTAATGGAATTCTAGATAAGCAAATACATAGAGCCGAGAGGGTCCATATCTAGTTCAAGGATCTTATTGTATAAATAGAGAGAGTGAGGCTCACAGAAAAGAAGGGCCTGAGCCAAGGCCACATAGCTCATCAGATCAAGGGACTGGAACCTGAGTCATTGGACTCAGACAAGTGATTTTTCACTACCCTCTCTTTGCATCTAGAATAAGAATAAGTTTTGGTTTTAAAAAAATTCAGACTTCAGCTTCATCCAGAAATTTCAGGGCCCATTTCTTTTTTTATTTAGTTTAGTTTTTTTAATTGAATATTTCTAATCATACTGGGTATCTTAGTTTTTAGAGTTTTGGTCAGTGTTAATTCAGGCTCCTTTATAGCTATATTCAGTTTCCTCAGATGGAATATATTGGCAATATAACCCTGAGGTGTCATTTAGTTGTTGCTAGAAACAGCAAAGATAAAATTACATAATTTTTAAAACTTCTAGCAGCAACTGGTGGACAGCTGGCACTCAATAATTGTGAAGTCACTTGCTTCGTTTCAAAAGGGTTTTCTGTGTTTCTCTGTGTTAGTGTGAGAGCTGAATATAGACAGACGCAGTAAAATTTCTTCCTCTTTTATTTCCTAATTGTGTGAGTTTCAACAAGTTACCTTCCCTCTCAGAACCTGTTTTTTTCAGTTGTGAAATAAGGAGATTAGTGTATCCATTTCATAGGATAATCATGAGACTTAAAGGAAAGACTGCATGTAAATTGATTAAGATAGGACCTCATACAGAGCTTTTTTTTTTTAGTGGTTTTCTATTACCAAACAACCAGGGCCTCAGCATAACAGGTTTATAAGTGTGCTTTAACATCAAGAAGGAAAAATGTTTGTGGAGATGGAGGCTCATGCCACATCTAGTAATTCTTGCAAAGGGACCCATTTGTTGAATGAGACCGTTGGGATTCATCTGTGAGCTTTGACTGGCCACATTGACAGTGCAGTCTCCTCCCCCTGTAAATAAGATGAATAAACAAGCTGAAATAACAGCAATGCACCCCATTCCCTTGTAATTCCTCCTGAGATCCTAACCAGGATTTGGAAAACATCCAGATATATTCGAAGAACCATCCCAGGTTTTGCACCAAACCAGGCCCAAGAGCATACATTCCACAGTAGTTTAGTTTCTGTAAAATACTGTACCCTGCACTGTTCTCTCCTCCATGCTACCCCAGTAGCATTCACTAAATTGGAGGATGTATTTAGTGAAAAAGGTCCTGTAATCCAAGGTACTGACTTGTCAGTTGGTATAATCATGCTGGGATGTGCCATTTAGCACCACTAGGCAACTGACATGAATATGGAAGGATTTTCTCTAACAAAGGTAAGGTTTTTTTTCCTTTTCTTTTCAAATCCTACCTCACCTGGCTTCCTTTGCAAAATGATTTGTTCAGCAGGGTTTAGGGAGTCCTGAGCCACTGGGAAGATAAATTCAGTGGCTGAAAAGATGGAGGAAGAATGACTGGGTGTGCAGGGGTGTTAATATAGACTATAGGTTTCTTTTGTTCATTGCTCCAAAATGGCCAGGAACATGCTGACCGACTGCTTCAGGAGCAGTCATAAAGTTGTAGTTAATTTCCTGTTGAGACAGTGTGCTCATCTTCTGTCTCACAGGTTGAGTGGTTTATTAAGGTGAGGAATCTGAAGACTATATAACTGGAAGATTCAAACATTTAAAAATAATCACTAGGTTTTATATTTTGAGATCCACATTGATATAAAGATGATAAATATAGCTGAACTATGTTATCAGCTTAAAATCTGACTTATTTCTCATTATTAGTGTCATAGAGAAAAAGTATTTCAGAAAACACGAGTTAAATTCTGGCTTTGTTAGTGATTGGCGGTTTGACTTTGAGCAAAGTCCTTTACCTACCTGGCCTCAGTTTTCTATTATATCATATCAGGGTGAGGGTGAAAAAAGATGGTTTGTAAATATACTTATGAATTTATGAATCTATAATGCATTCAATTTTGTAATGAGCATATATTATATTCCACGCCATTTACTCAGGGCTCAAATATTCATTTTGAGTCTCAAAGCAATACAATGGCATAAATACCCCCATTTGGGGGTGGCAAAACTGAGGGTTTTTATGGGAAAGTTACTTGTTGAAATGCAGCAAGCTATTTACATACAAGATATAGGATTTGAGTCCAGGTCTCCAATTTCAAATAAGTGTGTTATCTATGAT
Source organism: Solenodon paradoxus (assembly GCA_004363575.1). Taxonomy (NCBI): domain Eukaryota; kingdom Metazoa; phylum Chordata; class Mammalia; order Eulipotyphla; family Solenodontidae; genus Solenodon; species Solenodon paradoxus. The sequence goes on along the minus strand of RJWH01004547.1, from coordinate 50,505 downwards.
AGCACAACAGTAGTATGAGGAAATAGAGGACTCTCCATAATACAAATGTAAAAATGTAGTAAAATCATATTGCTTTAGGAATGGTAAGGTCATGATATAATGGATGTTATTTTCAGACTGGGAGATCTCAAGTCTTAAAGTTCTAGCACCAGTTTTAGGATTTTAGGTGAGGCTTTTCCGCTTTGGGCCACAATTTTCCTACTTATTACATGCTAGGATACAGTTATAATGACTAGAGAAAAACATAAATTGCGCTTGAACTATCTAGAACCCTTTGGGGCTTTCAACACTCTATTTTCTCTCTCAAAAGAAAAGGCCTATATCCACCAAAGACGAGAAAATTTCGATCTGAAAACCTATTTTTAGTTACTAGATTCAGAAATAGCCACAAAGCACTAAGAAAGCAGAGAACCAAAAGATCAGTCTTAATGGAGGGTTCTATTAGGAAGGTTGCTGAGACTGGAGATAGAACTCCAATGATAGCAGCATTTCTGTATTTAACTGAATTATCTAGGTTGAGCCTGTTCAACTCAGTTTAGTCCAATTCAGAAATGAAGAAAGAGGGAGGGAAGATAGCATTGTCATATTAAGGAACAATTTGCAAATCCTAGGAAAACAGTGATGCAAATTGCCATGGATGATGGGGACCAGGTCTAAGTGACATTGAGATAGATGACAGGAAGGTAAAATAAAGGTAAGGTAGGATTAATTTAAAGCTGTCTGACCTTCCTGGGCTAGTCTCAGTGTTTATTAACTAAAAACTAAATTATGTTTAATTCTAAGTAGTACAGAAATAATATTCATTATTCATTTCTCTCTTATGTGCGTGTACACATATACATATATCCCTTCTGAGTAACTCTGATTTTTATTTCTTTTATATTCCCTTAGAATGTTTACTCCCCTTACCTATTTAATTTCTCCTTTCCCTTCCTTATCTCATCTTCCTCTAAGATCCTGTGGACTCCTGTGGACTCAGCTGAGAGAAAATAGTCCTGATCAAGTGAAAAAGTTTAATAGTCTTCTCACATTCTTTTTCTTATTCGATCATAGAAAACTAATAAGGAGTCCAAAGCAGCAGTGATTTCCACTTAAGAGATGAGAAAACTGAAGTTTTGGATATTAGGTGACTTGTTCAGTGTCATACAACTTATAAATAGTCAGTACAGAACTAAAACCTATTTTAGTGTCTGATTTATTTCAATTTTACCACCAAATTGCCATTTGATTCTAAAGGAATGTATGGGTTTACATTTTTTCTTTTTCTTTTCTTATAGCATATGATAAAGCAAACTAGAAAGAACAATAGCCAACAACAAATGCAGCTTTGGTGAGGGAAAATAGGTCAGTGATTAGAAGAAAAGAACACTAATATTTACACTCACTGAGTTTCCAATTATATCTCATTCAAAAAAAAACTGAAAATGGTACTCAGGCTAAGTTTATCTGTGAAAGTTCTTGTTCCTTTCATTGCATTTGGTTGATTTCAAATAGACCAATTTAAACTATATGTGTGTGTGTATCTGTATGCTTCGTATGTGTTATTCTTTATAGGAACTTAGTGTGTGTATGTGCTATCCTTAAAATGTTAAAGCTTTGTGATCCTGGCAAATTAATTTCAAAACTGTTTCTTCATCTGTAATGGTAATAGCCACTCAAACTTTTTGATCACTTGCTTGTGCCTTTGAGCACTTACCTGTGTTCTATGAATTTACAGAGCTTAATTTATTTAATCCTCACAATAACGCTGAGACATATCTAATAGTATTTATTCCATTTGAAAAATTGAGAACACTGTTGATAAAGAATTAAAGCCATTTATCAATACACACACAGCTAAGAAAAGTAGAACCAGGATTTGAATAGGTGTCTATATCTTGTATGTAAAAGGAAGAAGATAATCCTTATCTCACAAGTTTGATAAATAAGATGGTAGATATGAAAATGATACTGCAGAGTGGAAAGTGCTAGGCAAATGATAGGTAACCTTTCCCCTTCCCTTTTCCAGGTTCTGTAATCTAACCCTTTTGGTTATTAGTCACCACCCATGTATGTTTGCTCTTTTTATCTTGAAGGTCTGTTACAGATTCATTTGGGAATATTTCCAAGTTCATCATGTGCTCCTCCAATTTGGCACTCTTACTGGGGACAGTCTTCTCTCTAGGCAAATGAGTTTAAGACAAAATGACCTTTCTGGCACCTCTCTGAAAGGGAAGCTTGAAGGAAGTCTGTGTTGCATTCAGACTTTCATTGAACCAGACACTTCTTCCCTGTTGAGAGTTTTAAGGCGAGGCTATTTGTGTGTGACTATCTATACTATATGTAGGCACATCTGAATGTACCTGTGTTTCATAAGTGAATGAGAGTAGAACTGGTAGAATGTGAGAACTGAAATCAATTCTTTAAGAGTATAGGACATTTTTGTAGTGATTCTCTTTGCATTTAATTATTTCTTAATCATCCATTATCCCTAACAGATAAGGACTACATAGTCTAGTTCTATTATTTTATAGATGCAAAAACTGAGTCTCACTAAGCTCATGTAAACTGCCTAAAGTCACACTTTGTGCCAATTGCAAACTCTAACTAGTGCCAACTGGTGGAAAATGTACATTTGTGTCACTTTATATAACTTTAGCAGTAGTTGTTTGTAAAATACCTACATGATATCTGAAAAGACATGACATATATCCTTAAAGAGTTTGTACTTTAATATGGGAAATAAAGACAGCTGATGATAATAAGGCAGCTGATTAAACAGAAAAAATACAAAGTCTGCATTAATGCAATTGGATGAAATAGTAAGCAATCTTTCAGGGGACAGTTGTATGGAGACTCTAGAAAGGGCTATGGGACAGTTAGGGTTTAAATCAACACTTTCAGTAGAAATATAGAATATATGGGATATGGAATACAGTAAGAACAAATTAACAAACTGTAACCAGGAGAGAGAAGGAAGAGGAAGGAAACTAGCGGTTACTGTTATGCTCTAAACATTAATTTTATAGGGGTCCTTTTTACTTTATTGAAGGAACATTGAATCATGACACTATACAGGCTTATTATATGCATCATTATAAATCACACATCTCTATATAATATATTGTTTCCTAATTGTCCAATTCTATCCCTTACCCCTTATAATTTACCCCTTTTACTCAGTTTGCCCACTGACCTCCCCTTTCCCTTCTGGTAATCACTAATTTGATTTTATATACTAAAATTTCATTTGTTTGCCCAGTTTCTCTATTGTCACATATAAATAAGTTTTCTAATTCACTTCTCCAAGGCTAATATTATTATACATATTTTCTAGATATGACAAAATGTTTAGAGTAGTTAAATATTTTGCAAGGCTATACAACCGGTCAGTGTGAGAGCCAGGTTTGAAAAGAGTAATCCAAGAACAAGTAAGAGTGTATGGCTACATTTGTGGGCATATGCATGTTCTCTGTGTATTTGCAAGTGATTGTGCAAATATGTTTTGTGAAAGGTAGTATAGCATGTTGATTGAGAATACAGATACAAGAGCCATAATTCCTGGAATTATAACCCAACTCTCCAATTGTTAATTAGGTGATGTTGAGTAGACTATACCTCTTTTCTGCAGTTTCTCCTTTTGTAATGTGGGGATAATAATAACATCCATTTCATAGTATGGTTGTAAGAATTAAATATGCAATCCATGTAAAACAGAACAGTGTCTGGCTTTCCATACACAGGCTATATATATTATTATTATTAGTAGTAGTAGTAGTAGTAGTAGTAGTAGTAGCATTGTTATGAATAAGACTTTGTGTGACAGTGTGGTTCTATGTGTAGATGCAAGAGTGTGTATCTATGCTTACCCAAATATGTGTGTTCTATGTGTGTGAATATTTGTATTTATGTTATGCTGTCTATGTTTTGGGGTTCAACTGTAGTTGTGTATGGTGTAACTGAGTACTTGATCCCTGCTGCATGATATACTGGTTGATATACTGAAGAGGATGTAAGTTTGGTTCTGACTCAGAATGAGACATCTGAAATGGGTTTTAGCACAGCAGAAAACCAGAAAAGAATATTTTTCTGAGAAATTAATATTTCCCTCATAAATTATTGTTTACTTTGATTCATTTTTAACTTCTTGAAGTATAACATACATGAAGAAATGCACACAAATCCTAGCTCATACCTTAATGTGTTTCCACAAATTGAACACACTTATCGATCAGAAGTGGAATATTACCTGTTGATTTACAATGATGCACACCTTAAACCTATATGTTATGATGCATTTTTTCAACCAAATTAAGTTTTTAAAAAGAATGTTACCTAGTAGTTTTTCTTTTCTTCTCTTCCCAGCCATTGATCCCTACATCAAGGGCAAACATTATTCTGCTTTCTAACAGCAAATTGGTTTTGCCTGATTTTGTACCTTACAAACATGAAGTCATACAGTATGTACTCTTCTGTGTCTGGCTTCTTTATGCAACACTACGTTTGTGAGAAGCACCTGTATTTTTTGTATTTTTATTTGTTCATCATAAATGCCATGTATATAATTCTATTGTGTGAATAAAATGCAATTTATTCATTCATTCTAGTGTTCATGAATATTTTCCATTTATGAACATTCTAGTAAGTTTTTTGGCTTTTTTAAAACACAATTCATAGATCATGGAAAATTATAACAATTAAAACAGAGGCATAGAATGAATTAGCAACTAGATTCTGGTATTGAGCTAATTAGTGACCCAATCAAGATTCTGGTGCTTATTTCCTGATTCTTGGACCAGAGCACATACTTCTTTCTACATTGCTAAAGAAACTATTTCTAGAGTTCTCTTCTTAAGGAAGTGATAGATACATAATTATCAGTACAAGTGACTTTTGAACTTTGTCCTCCAAAGTCCAATATGTAGATATTGAATGCTGGTTGAACTAAAAGGAATAAGATAAGGTAGAAATTTGTGGCTAATTGGGTCTAACCCTGGCCTCTTTAGTTTTCCAGACACATACAAACCTCTTTGCTCTCTTTCTTCCATAGCAGAAGTTATTAATTTGCCTATTCCCCAGAGTAATGTGGGCCATGGAACCAGGCCATCTGCTCTTGGCTCTGCTGTTCATGCAAACTCTGTGGCCCCAGCTGACTGATGGGGCCACTCGAATCTACTACCTGGGCATCCGAGATGTGCTGTGGAACTATGCACCCAAGGGAAGGAATGCCATCACAAATCGGCCTCTGGAGAATGACACGTAGGTCTAATTTCTTGTGGAATTAGAGTTGGAGTTGGGTATGGGTATCTTAGGAATCAGGAGGGGCCTCTTGAGGATCCTTTCCCAGGGTGTGGTAGAAGTCAGCTCCATCTTTCTGGATCATACATCCAATGCCATATATCCTGAGAAGAGGGTTAATTTACTCCATAGCCAGCATACCACATGAAGTCTCTTGATGCACATTAAGGTGCTTCAGTACTTTTAAAATCCTAAATATAATTACATATTCCCTTGATTCTAAGTAGTAACAGTGCTGTTTTAATAGCTTTTTAGATTTATAAAAAGAAAATTATATGAACCATATACAGTGTTTATAAGATTGTCTAGTGGAACTATGTTCTAATAGGCAGAACTATATTGATTCAGATATTTAAAATGTAAAAAAATAAAATAAACCTTAGAATCAAGAAAATAATAATATTGATAATTATTATTATAATAACTATCAATTATGTAACATTGTGACAGGCATAATACTAGAAATTTACCTCCTTTGTCACATCTAATTCTCACAAAGATTAGAGATATGTGTTGAGATAAATATAAATAGCCTTATCTTATACATGAGAAAACTGAGTCTCAAGAAAGTCAAGTGACATGCTCAAGCCCAACTGCTAGTAAATGGAAGAGGTAGAATTAGAAGCTGAGTAATATAGACACAAAGCTGGGACTCTTCTCATGATTCTGCTGCTCACTGATCCCAAAGATTAACCTTTCTTGATCTTAGAGCCTTCCAAATGCTCCACAAACGTCTGTTGAAAAAAATGTATTGAAGAATCTTTTGTGATCATGAATCACTTTGTCTCTCTAAAATCTCAAGTTTTTTCTAAACTTAACATCTCAAATCTCTCATGAAAAAATTAGATTAAGAATAACAGTTGCCGTTTTAACAACCTTCTTCCTACTGTTAGTTTTGATGTTTCAGAGTTTTGATTTAAAATTGTTCTTCAGGGAAACATGTATTACTACTTTTCAAGGACTTTCCTAAGCTCTTTATGAATTTTAATCACCAGTAACAACTGTCTAAGTTGGATACTGTGATAATTTCCATTTTACAGATGGGAATATTATTTACAGAGAAGTTAAGTTACTTACCCAAAGTTCCACAAATATGAGCATGGCAATATCAGCATTTAATTCAACGATCTTGGTTCCAAAGATTGTGACCTTACCCACCATGCTATAAGATATAAGACCACATATATATGTATATATATATATATATATATATATATATACATATATATGTGGACAATGCTAACACAGGCCACATAGATTGGGAGTTGATCACTTAAAAAGAGTCAGTCTATATTTGATTATCTCCCCTTTACTATATATTAGGTTCAACTATGTGAAATTACCTTTTAGCAGGTTGAAATTGGTCGTTTCAAAATTTCATATGCTTTCACTTATACTTCCCATTGTCTGTGGCCTAGACTCCAACCTAAATCTTTCATATTTTGATCAGGACAATCCCATTTCTTCTTGTTTTTCTCAAACAAAAATGAATAGTTTTTGGTTATCTTCCTCTGGAAGACAACCCTCAGTAGTTTGAATTTTGTGGTAAAATTGTGACTCTTTTCCTTCCTCTCTAGAGTAGCTTCCAGCTTCCTAAAGTCTGACAAAAACAGGATAGGGAGCAGTTACAAGAAGACCATCTATAAGGAATACAAAGATGGTTCATACATGGATGAAATGACCCAGCCTCCTTGGTTGGGCTTCCTGGGGCCAGTGTTGCAAGCTGAGGTGGGTGATGTTATCATTATCCACCTGAAGAATTTTGCGACTCGTCCTTACACCATCCACCCCCATGGGGTTTTCTATGAGAAGGATTCAGAAGGTAAAATCAATCCATCCTCCCCCCACCCCCAACCTACAAAAGCTTTCCTTTACTGCCATCTGAGAAAGAGGAGCTGAGAACAAAGATGGTCTTTTCTTTCTTTTTATGATCTAAAATTTTGTCAGGGTGCTGTTATTAGTTTTGCTATTCATATTCTGTGTGGCTTTGGATGAGTCACGCTTACTCTTTGGGCCTCAGATTCTTTATTAGAAAAACAATTTCCTTTTATCACAAAGAGTTGTTTGAATGCTACTTTCCTGAAATATTTGATGTCTTGAAAAGAGAACAGTGTACTATGAATATAAGGGTATATTAGTCTAGTGTTACAGTCTTTCAAAAGGTCATTTTTTTTCTTCAGAGCAAGTTAAGTTTATTCATCTGTATCTCCTGCTATACCAGACCAAATTGTCTATAATACTGACACAACAGTAAAGGGAAGTCAGAAGGTTCTGATTTAGCCTAATTCTCTGTATGACTGTAGACTAGTTATTTCCCCTTAGTTTTCTTTTCTATAGAATGAGAAAAGTGAATCACCTGATTGTGTCCTTTAGTTGAAATTATAGCATCGCCTACTTTCTATTTTTCCAAAATGATTTCTTGAAGTGGGGAATTCTGTTTTCTTTCTTGCCTCCATGTTACTATCTTTACACTAGGGTACTACTAGATTAAGTTGTGTTGCATTTTACCAGGCCACAGTTCTTTCCCAATGGCCGGGGTCCTTTGGATAGATATTACCTGAATCTGTGCCCTCCTCAGGTTGTGAAGAGCACTGTGATGAACATTAGAAATTTACTTTCCACAATACTGGAGCAAGGTATTCCTTATGTCAGCCATTCTTGTCTTCTATATTCTTCTCTTACCTACTCTGAGAATGAGCGTGTACAATTTTATTTCTAGGTTCCCTATACCCAGATGGCTCCTCTGGTCAACTGAAAGATGATGATTCCGTTTTCCCGGGAGACAGCCATATGTACAACTGGACCATTCCAGAAAGTCATGCACCTACAGATGCTGACCCGGCATGCCTCACTTGGATCTACCATTCTCACATAGATGCTCCACGAGATATTGCAACTGGCCTCATTGGACCCCTTATCACCTGTAAAAGAGGTACAGAATTTAAAGTATGAGATATTAGCTGTTTGGAATTTCTAGGGGAAGCAATAAAATAGTTGAATCACTGGCATACTGAGCAGTGCCTTTTTTTAGTAACAGGAATGAACCCTGCCAAAGTCCACTACTTCATTTTTCTACTTTATTATACTTTAAAAAAAACAGAACAATTAATTTCTTATAATTTTCTTATTTTACTTTAAAAACTCAAATTAGTAATGACAGGAGTCAAGTGACACAGAAGTATGTGATAAGAGTATAAATGTGGATAGGATTGAAAGTGAAGCCATCAGAATTTGGGGAGCATTTTAGTCGTGGTTGACAGTAGGTATATTTAAGATATAGTGAAACTCTTAGTTACATTCTTCAAGTCTGAAGACCTGTGTATTATAGGAGTGTGATTAGACATAGGCATGAATGTTAGGGAGGAATCATTCCCAGTCTTATGTTTCCCACCTTAGTCCTAGGTTCAACTGAATTGGGGGTTTTATCTGAGGAATTCACAAGTAGAAACTAGCACCAGTCAATTATTTTCTGTTGCTGACAGACTCTTAAGGACTTCCTATTCCTTTCTTATAGAGTGTCCTTTGAAGCTTACTATTGTTAAAGAAATTAAGTACTCAAAGGTATTTTTCTTACTTGCCCTAGGAACCCTTGATGGGAACCCATCTCCTCGGCGGCAGGATGTGGACAATGATTTCTTCCTGCTTTTCAGTGTGGTGGATGAGAACCTTAGCTGGCATATAGATGAGAACATTGCTTCTTATTGCTCAGATCCTGCCTCAGTGGAGAAAGAAGATGAGGCCTTTCAGGACAGCAATAGGATGCATGGTGAGTTGGGAGTATGCAGTCACACCTTAACAGAAAAATGATGGAGGGTCTCCACTGGAACTAGCATTTAGAAGGTGCTTTCATTTACTTGGGTTTTTTGAGGTAATTCATAGTCTTAATTATTTTATTTTAATTTAATATTTATTGACAAAACTTTGATTTACAAAATAATATAAGCCCATATGTGTAGACTTGCCATTCATTTAATATATGACAACACACCAAATATATGCCCACCACCAAATTACCAAAAGTCCTCACAGGTCCATTGGATCAACACCACCACTTATATCTCCCAGTCAGTAGGATGTCTTTTTAGTAACAGTTTGCTTGCTGTGAAGAAGTTTTTCAGTTTGATATAATTCCATTTATCTATTTTTATTTCTGTTTTCTTTGACACTGGAGTTGAGTCCACAAAGACCTCTTTAAGACTAATGTCAAGGAACATATTCTATAGTTTTCATTCTTACATCTATTTGCTAATTCATTTTGAATCAATTTTGTGTATTGTATTAGACAGTGGTTTAGAATCATTCTTTTGCATGTAGCTGTCCAGTTTCTCCAACAACGTTTATTGAAAAAAATTTTCTTTCTCTATCATATGCTTTTTGCACCTTTGTTGTAAATTAACTGACCATATTAGTGATTTGATTCTATTACACTGATCTATGTCTTTGTTTTTATTTCAATAACTAAAATATTTTTCATGCACTCATCTGATGATGGGAATTCAGTTTGTTTCCAGCTCTTTGGTATTGTAGATAATGCTGCAATGAACATGAGGATGCTTATATCTCTGTGAATAAGTGTTGTGTCTTTAGAGTATGTACTCAGTAGAGGAATTACTGGGTCATATGGTATATCCTTAATTTTTTTGAGGAATCTTCAAATTGCTTTTCATAATGGTTGCATCATCTTGCATTCTCACCAACAGTGTGAGTTTCCCTTTCTCCTCATCCTCTTCAGCACTTGTTTCCATTCTTTTGGATAGTAGCAATTCTCACTGATTTAAGGTGGTATCTCATTGTTGTTTTGATCTACATTTCCCTAATGATAAAATAGGTAGAACATCTTTTCATGTGCCTGTTGGCTATCGATATGTCTTCTTTAGTGAAATGTTTATTATGGTCTTCTGCCTATTTTAAATTGGATTGTTAGGTGTTTTTATAAGTTTAATGAGTTCCTTGTATATTTTGGTTATTAATCTTTTGTCAGATGTATGACGTGAAAACATATCCCATTCAAATTGGATGTCTTTTTTGTTTTTATGAGAATTTCTACTGCTGTGCGTGAACTTTTTTTTGTTGTTGCAATCCTATTTGTTTAATCTGGTTTTATTTCCCTTGCCACTGGAGTTCAGTTCCCAAAGACATTTCTAGGGTCAAAGTCCTATAGTGCTTTACCTATGTTTTCTTCTATGTATTTTATGGTTTATAGTCTTATATCTAAGTTTCTGATCCACTCTGAATTAATTTTTGTGTATGGTGTTAGGTAGTGATCTAGCTTCAACTTTTGGCATGGAGCAGTCCAGTTTTCCCAGCACCATTTATAGAAGAGACTGTCTTTGCTCCATCGTAAATCTTTGGCTTCTTCGTCAAAGACTAATTGTCCATATATTTATGTGGGCTTATTTTCAGATTCTCAATTCTGTTCCATTGATCTGTATGACTGTTTTTATTCCAATACCATGCACTCTTAATTATCATTGCATTGTAGTAAAGTATGATGTCAGGGAGTGTTTCAACTCCATTTTTATCTTATTCTTAGGATTTTTGCAGTTCTGGGTCTCTTGTAGTTCCAAATAAATACCATGATTTTTTGTTGTATTTCTGTGAAGAATATTTTGGGGATTTTAATGGGAATAGGGTTAAATCTGTGTTGATTTAGGTAATATAGATATTTTAACTATGTTAATTCTTCCAATCCAGGAGTATGGAATGCTTTTCTATTTATTTGTGTCATCTTTTCTTTCTTTCAAAAATGACTTTGTAGTTTTCAGTATATAGGACTTTCACTTCTTTGATTAAGTTGATTCTGAGGTATTTAATTCTTTTTGATGCATTTGTAAATAGGATTATTTTCCTGAGTTCTCTTTCTGCATTTTCCTTTTCATTACTTGCATTTAAAAATGCAGCATATTTTTAATATTAGTTTTTTTAGCCTGCCACTTTACTGTATATATTACTTCTAGCAGCCTTTTAATAGAGTGTTGGGGGTTCTCTCTCTATATTATCATGACCTCAAATAGTTTCACTTATTCCTTTCCAATTTGATTACCTTTCATATATTTATCTTTTCTAATTACACTAGTCAGGACTTCCAACACTGTATTGAATAGTAGTAGTGAGAGTGAACATCTTTGACTTGTTCCTGATCTTAGAGGAAGAGCTTTCAGTTTTTCTTCACTGAGTATTATATTACGTTGATTGTGAGTTTGTCACAGATAGCCTGTATTATGAAGTAAATTCCATCTATACCCATTGTTTGAAGAGTTTTTTAACTTAAAAAGATGTGAATATTATCAAAACTTTTCCATCTATTGAGATGATTGTATGGTTTTGTCTTTCTTTTTGTTGATATAATATGCCACATGTATTGACTTATGTATGTTAAGCCATCCTTGCACATGTGTAATTATTTCCACTTGATCATTGTATATGATTTGCTTAATGAATTGTTGGATTTGTTTTGCAAATCTTTTGTTGAGGATTTTTGCATCAATATTCATCAAGGGTATGGGCCTGTAATTTTTCTTTTCTGGCGACATCTTTGTCTGGTTTTGGAATTAGGGCAATGTCGACATCATAAAATGAATCTGGATTTTGTACTTTAGTTTTTTGGAGCAATTTGAGAAAGTTTGCTATTAACTCTTTGAACAATTATTAGAATTCATCATTGAAACCACCTGGTCCAAGGCTTTTGTTTTGGGGAATTTTTAAGTTAATTTTTCAGTTTTCTTGCTTTGATCAATTTGTTCAGGATTTCTATTTCTTCTTGGTTTAGTCTTGGAATGTTGCATGTTTTCAAGAACATGTACATTTCTTCTAGGCTATCTAATATGTTGCCATATAGGTATACATGGAATTCTCTAATGATTCTCTGTATTTTCTTCTGTATCAGTTGCGATTTTTTTCCCTTTCATTTCTATTTTATTTATGTGTTTTCTCTCTCTTTGTGAGTCTGACTAGTTGTTTGTTTTGTTTATCCATTCAGAAAATCACCTATTGTTTCATTCAATTGTTCATTTTTAAATAATCCTTTGTATTTCTATTTTACTGATTTTTCCTCTGTGATCTATTATTTACTTCCTTCTACTAGATTTTGGGTTTTTTCTCTTATTTTTCTAGTTCTTTTAGGTGAAGGTTTAGGTTTTTTAATCTGTGATTCTTTTTCCTGAGGTGTGATTGTATCACTATAAATTTCCCTCTTAATACTCTTTTTGCTTTATCCCACAAAATCTGATAAGTCATGTCTTCATTTTCATTAGACTCCAGGTATTTTTTAATGTCACCTTTGATTTCTTTGACCCAAAATTTGGTTAGTAAAATAATTTTTATTCTCCATTGATTTGCAGTTTTGACTCCATCTTTTGGTTGATCTTTAGTTTAATGACATAATGATTTGAAAGAATGCAAAATATCAATTCAGTCTTTGTAAATTTATTGAGACTTGATTTGTGTTTCAGTGTATGGTCTATCCTTGAGAATGTTCCAGGGGAACTTAAAAATAACGTGTGTTGTTTTAGATGTAATACTCTCTATATGTCTGTTATATGCATCTCTTCTAATTTATTGTTTAATGCTATGGTTTCTTTAAATTTCTGTCTGAATGATTTGTCTTTTACTGGAAGTGGGGCATTAAAGTCTCCTACTATTATTGTGTTGCTGTCTATCTCTTCATTTAGATCCGTTAATATCTCTCTAATATATTTAGGTCCTTTATTGGGTGCATATATATTAATGAGTGTTATGTCTTCTTGCTGTACTGATTATTTTATGATTATATAGTGACCATCTTTATCTTTTGTTAATTTTTTTGATAAAATTCTATTTTATCTCATATGAGTATAGCAGTTTCTGCATTTTTAGTTTCATTATTTGCTTGGAGTACCTTTCGCCATCCTTTTATTCTGTGACTGTCTCTAGATCTTAAGTCCCTCTTGCAAGCACCATATAGTTGGGTTTTGTTTTTAATCCAACTAGCCATTCTGTGAATTTTAATTGCAGAATTCTGTCTTTTTACATTCAGAGTGATGATTTAAATTTGAGAACTTACTGATGCCATTTTTACTTTCAAAAAAATTGTCTACCTAGTTATTCCTGTGGTTCACATTTTGTGAACTTCCCACTTTTTGATTTGGGTAGAAGAACCTCTTTTAAAATTTAATATAGAGCACATCTTGTGGTAACAAGTTCATTCAACTCTTGTTTGTCTTGGAATATCCTTATTTCTCCCTCATATTTGAAAAAGAGTTTTGCAGGATAGAGTATTCTTGGTTGACAGTTTTTATCTTGGAGTATTCTGAAAACATCGTTCCATTCTCTCCTGTTCTTTCAGTTTTTCATCATTGAGAATGATGTCAGATGTGGGTTTTTCATATGTGGCTTTTATTATGTTGAGTTATATTCCTTCTATCCAAATTTCATGTACTTTTTTTGTCATAAATGGGTGAATAATCTTGTCAAGTGTTTTCACTAATCCATTGATATAATCATATGACTTTTTCTCACTTTTGTTTTTATATGGTATATTACATTAATAAATTTGCATGTGATGAACCACCACATCCTTGGGATAAATTACACTTGATGATGAGTGTGATCCTTTTGAGGTATTGTTGAATTTGGTTTACTAATATTAAGTTGAGGATATTTTATTGAGAATTATGATCTATGCTCATCAAAGATATTGGTTTGTAATTTTCTTTCTTGGTGCTATCCTAGTCTGATTTTGGTATCAGTGTAATGATGGTCTCATAGAAAGTGTTCCATGTTCTTCAAATTTTTGAAAGAGTTTGAGAAGCTTAGGTATTAATTCTTCTCTGAAGTTTTGGCAGATCTCATCGTTAAAGTCATCTGTTCCTGGGCTTTTAATTTTGGAGAGACTTTTTAAATACTTCTTTAATTTCCTAATCTGTGATGGGTCTTTTCAGGTTTTCCATTTCTTCCTCATTCTGTCTTAATGTTCTGTATGTCTAGCTTGTGCAATTTATTGGCATATATTTATTGTGCATTTATTTATTGTCTGTATATTATTGTTCATAGTATTCCCTTATGATTCTTTGTGTTCCCGTCATATCTGCTGTAACTTTTCTTTCATTTATGATTCTAGTTATGAGCATTTTCTCTTATTTTTTCTTAGTGAGCTTAGCCAAGTGTTTTCAGTTTGTTTATTTTGTTTAAGAAACAGTTTCTGGTTCATTGATTCTCTGAGTTGTCTTTTTTAGTCTCCATTTTGTTAACTTCTGTTCAAATTTTTATAATTTCCTTCTTTCCAGTGACTTTAGTTTTGTTTTCTTCTTTTACTAATTGCTTTTATGTGTAAGGTGAGATTATTTATAGTTTTTCTTGTTTCTTGAGGTAGGCCTGAGTTTTTTGAAACTTCCCTCTTAGTACTGATTTTTGTTCATCTCATAACTTTGGATGTCTGTTTCTTCATTTTTGTCTTCAAGTGCTTATAATTTCTTCTTTGATTTCCTCTACTACCTAAAAGTCATTCAAATGCATGTTGTTTAGCCTCTATATATTTTGGAATTTACCAGCATTTTTGTGGTTGATTTCTAGTTTTTCTGTCATATAATCTGAAAAGAAGTTTGGTATTATTTTCATCTTTGAAATTTGTTGAGACATGTTTTGTTTCCCAACATTTGTTCTATGCTTGAGAATGTTCCCTGAGCACTTGAGAAAAATAAATATTCTGTAGTTGTTGGATGAAGTTTTTGATTAATGCATATTGAACTGATTTGTTCCAATTTGTCATTTAAAACCATTGTTCCATTTTAATTTTCTTCCTGGTTGATCTGTTCATTGGTGTATGTGGGGGTTGAAGTATTCTCTTCTTATTTTATTGCTATCACTATCTCTCTTCAGGCCTGTTAATAATGACTACATATATTTTGATTCTCCTATATTCAGTACATATATATTAATAAGAGTTATCTCTTCTTTATGAATTTACCCCCTTTATTATTATATAATGTTATTCCCTGTATTTTGTTACTTTTAGTTGAAAGTTTCTTTTATATGACTATAAGGTTGTCTTTCAACCATTGACTTTGAGTCTATGTTTATCTCCAAACATAGATGAGTTTCCTGTAGGAAGCAGAAAACTTGCATTCAGTCACTCCATGCATTTTGATTGGAGAGTTCAATCCATTAATGTTTAAGGTGATTATTGATATGCAACTTTTTATTGTTGTTTTGTCAATTTTTTCTGAATATAGTTACAGAAAGTACCATTGTTTTAGTCTTTTTTCCATAGGTACTTTGGAAGCATTTGTGTTTTCATTTTCTTCTTTGTTTTTAATATGGGTTTATTTTTGGAGATTACCCTGGGGTTTACATAAACTTTCTGTACTTATAACCTATTTTAACTTGAAAGCAAGTTGATCTTGAGGTTATTCTACAGTCCACACTTGACTCTCCTCCTCCACACATTTTATATTTTTGATGTCTTCTTGTTTCTAAGTAGGTTCTTTTTCATTTTATATATCTTACTTTTTATCTCTTATAAGACTGGTTTCCTAGTGACGGATTTCTTGAACTTTTGTTTGTCTGAAAAGCTCTTTATCATTCCTACAATTCTAAATGATAGCCTATTAAGGAGGTGAATTCATGGTTGGAAGTCCTTCATTTTCAACACTTTGAATATATCATACCATTTCCTTCTGGACTGTAGAATTTCAGTTGAGAAATTTGGCAACAGTCTCATGGGGGGTCCTTTGTAGGTAACTTATTTTTCTATAGTTGCTTTTAAAATTCTCTCTTTGTCTTGTATTTTTGACATTTTTATGATCATATGTGTTTGTGTAGGTCTATTTAGGTTTATAAACTCTTTGAGCTTCTTGGGTCTGGATCTGCTTCCTTCCTCTAGTTAGGAAAATTCTCAGCTACGATTGCTTCAAATGCAATTTGTGTCCCTTTACATTCTGCTCTCCTTCTGGAATCCTTATGATGTGAGAGCTGTTCCTCTTGATATTATCCTATAGGGTTCCTTTGCTGTCTTTGTTTATTTTAATTCCTTTTTTCTTCGCAATCATCTTGGGTGTAATCCACTGCCTTATTTTCTAGATCACTGATTTGATTAGAGTCTTATTCCAGCCTACTGCCGAGCTCTTGTATTGTGTTCTTTATCTCAGTTAATTGTTCTTTGATTCCATTAATTCTATTTGGAACTTCTTCATATTTACTCCATTTATATTTTAGTTCTCTTCTTTTTCCTCCATTGCTGTCCTGATTTTAGTAAGCATCATTAAAACTGTTGTTTTTACGTCTTCATCAGGTAATTTACTTAAGTCTATTGCATTCAGATTTTTCCCCTAAATTTTTATTTTAGTCCATCCTTTCATGTATATAATTCTATCACTTATATGTTTGGTATTCTTTGTTTATTTCTGTGATTAAGATTTCCTTATGTAAAGACTTTGTGTTAAAGTATCAAGCTGCACTATTAGGTCAAGTGTTGGTCTGGAATGCTGATCTTTTAGTTTTGTGATTTTAACACTCCTCTGTGTTGTTGAAAACCTATAAAAAGCATTATGTTGAGGTCTTAGAGTCCAGCCTACAGGGATGGAGTTGATAGGGAATCAGGAGTTTCTACCAGTCACAGGCATGAACAAGTCACAAAGAAAGAGACACAAGAGTTGTAGGCCCATTCCACAAGTGGGCCACAGTCCCAACAGAGCTTACAGAAGAGAGAGAACTTGGAGCTTGTGAGAGCAAAACACATACCCCTGTGAAAATCCCTCAGTGTTCCAGAGAAGTGGCAGTCCTAGCAGGGAGTGGTGCCACAAGCCTTATGCTTTGGGGATTACATTTCAGGAAGTACCCAGCAGATAGTCAAAGTGTGGGGACTGTTGTTTTCATGGAGCCCTTTCAATTACTTTATCCATGAGAGAAGTAGAATGGAATATTCCTTGCTTAGAACCAGTCAGCTATTTTTACAAGTGCTGCTGACTTGCCTTAATGTCTTTGCCAGCCTTCAGAAAGCTATCTGTGTGCACCAGTTGTTCAGCACAAGTTCTCTAATGGTGGAAAGGGAGAATATTTTTTCCTATATGCTTTCCTGCTGTGGTGGTCTCCAGTGTGGCATGGAGCAGAAGCAGCATCTCAGTTCACAAGGTGGCTAACCTTCTTCCCACTGCACACTAAGATTTTTGGTTCAGCAACTGAACACTAGTTTCCAGGTGTGGTGGCACCTAGTAACAGGAAGAGCTCTTCAGCTCCAGGAGGCCGTTTGTATAACCGTTCTCTGCCTGTGGCCTGGAGGTCTCAAAATAAGCCCTGTGATGCTGAGACAGATCAACTTCTCCTATCATGCATGAAGCTATGTATTCTTTCTCTGCAAAGATGTTGATCTTCATTCCTTTTCAAAGTCTGTACTTGCTAAAATGGGTGGTTTTTTTTGCTTGAGTGGAGGAGGGAAGCTTAGTATCTTAATGGTCCCCCATTCTGGAGCCAGATTCTGTCTATTTCTTTTTAATTCACATAAATACAAGGATTTGTAGGTGTTTTTTCCATTTTTTACCTATGAGGAAACTGAGGCTCTAGGATTACTCAGTAGATAAATGGCACAGTTAAATTCCAACTCTAATCTGTTTTACTCCAGAAGTTGTGCTCTTGCCATTATAATACAATAGGCCAGGGTGTTGTTTCTAAAGTAGTATATACTATGTGTCTAGTCACTTTGGTGAGTATTTTCCACTAATATAATTAATTAGCCTTTCCTTGTTTTAAAAATTATGCAGGCTGAAAGAATGACCCATTTTGTATAAAAAGGAATCTTTCTAAGGAATGTGGTTTATTTTTCAAGCTAACCTTTTTTCATTCCGGGCCAATTGTCTTATAAAATTCCCAAAAGAAAATTGTCAAGTTAAACTATTTTTAAATAAATACAGAATAAACTAAAAACATTAAATACTATGGGGACAGTCAGTGAATAAATTTTAAGACTTGAAACAAATTTATTTTGTGTAACTAAGGAAGTAATTTACTTAACTTTGATGATAGAGATAGGGTTAAAACCAGACTGCCAAGGTGAAGTGAAAACTCACAGGAATGATGAGAGGGATTGCTTAGATAACTTAGTTTTTTTTAGTTTTTATATCAACTGTTTTTAATAATCATGTAATTATTCAGTTAGCTTGACAATTTTCTTGTAGAAATTTCATAAGACAATTGGTCTGGAATAAAAAAAAGGTAGTTTGCAAAATAAACTCCATTCCTCAGAAAGCTTCCTTAGATTGCAGTATTGGAATTTAAGTTCTAACACTTAATAACTCTGTGGCCTTATAATACAATAGCTTTACTTCTTTGAGTCTTGGTTTTCTCATTTTTTTCTGTGAGATAAATGACATATGCCTATTTCCCAAGTTTTTTGTGAGATTTAGATATGCCTTTGGTCAGCAAACTGTGCTCTTTAAAATCTCATCTAAATGCTATCAATTATTATTATCAAAAGGAAAGACTTATTTCATTTTGCTGTGCCTTTCTAACACTAATATTTTATTTGGGCTTTTATTTTGCAGCAATCAATGGTTTTGTCTTTGGGAACCTACCAGAGCTGAGCATGTGTGCACAGAAGCGTGTGGCTTGGCACTTGTTTGGCATGGGCAATGAAGTAGATGTTCATACAGCTTTATTCCATGGACAGATGCTGAACATCCGTGGTCATCACACTGATGTAGCTAATATTTTTCCAGCCACCTTTGTAACTGCTGAGATGATACCCCAGGAGCCTGGCACCTGGTTAATTAGCTGTCAAGTAAATAGTCACTTGCAAGGTGAGAACCAACATCTCTGAACCTTGAAATATATGAGGGTGATGGCAATAATGGTCATCAGGAGTCTGGACTTCTGTCCTGGAACTATAAAATATATCTTTCATGTCAAGCAGCTAATAATAAAGCATAAAACACTATTCTAGAAGTCTCCCCAGACTTCTATAATCTAGGTTCTAGATCTAGGTTCTAGGTTCCTTCTAGATCTAGATCTAGGTTCCTTCCTGACTCAGTCATTGACTTGATGGGTGAGTTTGAGTACTTCTCTCTGGGTTTAAATTTCTTCATCTCTAACAAAAGAAGATATAGAAATTTTGTAAGTGGACTTTAAATGTCCCTTTTTCTCAGAATTAAAAAACATTAAGACATGGGGCTATTTTCATCTGATTTAAGGGGAGTAAATGAAAGATTAAAGAATATTAAGTCTTCTTCAGGGTGTCATAGAGTATTGTGGGTAACTAGTGGCATTCCAGTTGAAACCAGTAGCAATAAGTGTAGAAGATTTGATTTGCAGAAGGATAATATTTGAAGTAATAGCACAATGCATTGAGGAACATCAGAACATAGGAGGATTGTATAAAGCTATGAAAAAGTACTAAATAAAGTGATTAGGATTTCAATTTGTTGTCTTAGCTGTCTGTAAAACTATGCCTTGTTTGCCACATCCCTAAAGGGGAGACCTTAGTGTAGATATTACTTTAATCCTCTTAATATATAACTTTATAAAATTATCATGTGTGTTAGACTAGATGGGAGTCTAGAAACTAACATATGAATATGTGAAAGTGGATTTGAGTAGTTTGGGAATTATAATAATGATGATGGGATAATTAGTCTGGGTGGTAGGTTTGTCCGAATAGGGGCCAGTTACCTGTGTCCCAGTGTCCCATAATCTTGTGTCTCCCATTGGTCCCAACAGCACCTGAGTATGAGAATATCACCATGGATGGAGGTTAGGGAGGCAGTGTGCTTGTTAAATAAAAATAGACCTTAAAACCAGATAAGCCTGGATTTAAATCCTAGTTTCATCAGTTGCCTAATTACCTTTGGTAAGTCATATCACTTATCTGAGCCTCTGCTTTCTCATATGAAGATTATAATACTGGTTACTCCTAAATTTATTATGAGGTTTCATAGGTAATGCAATTTTTGAACTTATAAATGAGACAAAAATAAGACCAAGAAGATGAATATGAGCATAAAATCAATACTCACATATTCAGTTAAAAGATAGAAGTTTAAGTTTCAAATATACTACTGACCAGATGTATAATTTTGGGCAAATTACTTAACCTCTCTGATCCTTAGTTGCCACTTTTTTAATTAGCAAAAAAATTAAAACTGTTTCATATATTAGTTATGAATATTGAATGCGACAACATATTTAAAGGGCCTGGCACAGGATCTGGCCTATTATACATATTCAGCACAAATGAATTATTTTTTCCTTTTCTTTCTTCATACTTCAGGTTTCAAATGACAAATTTCAAATATACTTGGGATGTTATTAGCCTCAAATTAGATAATGTATCTGAATGATCTTTATAGGTTGTCAAGCAAATATAAGGTGGTATCATCCATTACCAATATGCCTCAATATAACATCCTACATATTTGAAGACATTACTTAGAATATACATTTTCCTGGCAGTTATAAATCAGAAGGCTTCATCTCCATATATAGAAGATATTCCATTACTTTGAAAACTTTCCATTTACAAACATTTTACTCCTATTTTTAATTGTATGCTCCCACTAACACTATGAGGTAGATTTCCATATTCTCCCATTTTATAAAACAGGTGTTAAAACTCAGATCTAGGAAGTGATTTGCTTAAGGTTCTATAGATAGTGATAAGGCTTGAACTTGAATGTGAGTATTCTGATTTCAAGTTCTGTGATGTTTCTACAATTTAAAACTTTTTCTGAAGCAGGACTGAAGCTAGTAAATGAGTCAGTGGTGTTGAGTAATTGGAGGCATTTGAATTTCTACCCATTCTTCCCTCTCTCTTTCAGCAAAACTAAGGAGTAACAGAAAGGGACCCATTTAAAGGCAGGTATAAAGAGTCTAGTGAAGAGTGAAAGGGGGAAACATGAGGAGAAAGAGTATGGTGTTGATGCCTGGGGAGAAGACCTATTGGATGGAATGTGTTTAACCATGATGTTCTTTCTTCAGATGGCATGCAAGCATTCTACAAGGTCAAATCTTGCTCTGTGGCCCCTCATGTGAACCTACTCACTGGCAAAATCCGGCAGTACTTTATTCAAGCCCATGAGATTCAATGGAATTATGGCCCAATGGGGCATGATGGAAGTACTGGGAAGAATTTGAGAGAGCCAGGCAGGTAAGAGACAGTAAACTCCCAACTTCTGAAGTCAGACCCAAAAACCTCTTACTTCCTCTCAGAAATCTTTCAATTCACTTGGAGGGGTCAAAATTATATTCTGCCTTGAGTTACATGATACAACTATTGACCAAATTATTATGACCCCCTGGAGAGATTATCTATAGGGAGCTACAAATTTTTATAGAGTTATGTCATCTCCCCAGCAAAGGGTCTGAGCAGAGTTTGAGATTTATTCTGTTATAATCCCAAACCACATTCAGAAAAGAAGGACCAGGTAGAACCAGACCACTGGAAATGACATTTCTCTAATTATTATTTATTTAAGATTTACCTCCTCAATTCCTCCTTTTATTTTCATAATATGAAGAAGGTATTTAAACAGAAGTATAAAAATCACTCAGAAATGTAGAAAGAGGAGAAGCAATATTCTTTTGCTTTTGAAGGAATTTCTAGAAATTCTTTGCCTTGTTTATGACTCAGATATGGGCAAAATAGAGCAGAAGATTAGTGCCCTATTCAATTGCTAGGACTTAAATTATAACAACTCGCTGGGTTATCTTTGATGCCTTACCATTCACTGAATAGGCACTTGATAGGTGACCAGAACAGTTTGTTGGAGAATATCACAGGGTGCGCATCATGTTTATTCTTCCAGCAGGAAATAATTTAATGAGTCTGCAGAAAACATAGTAAAGTAGGTACTTGGGTCTCTTCTTGGCATTTATAATCTCCAACTGGATTCACTATATTATTGGGATAATTTTTGAATGAATGATATTATTAATTAAAGGGAATAAGGATCATGGGTATACTAGGATGATTAAGGACACACGTAAGGCTATGTAACTCCAGAGGGCATAACTTGTCCTTGTGTCTGGAAATTAAAAGCAAGAAGTCCTCAGCCTACAGCAAAGAACTCTAATCATTAAAAATCTACAACAGTAAGAGGAATTGATTTATCCGAAAATGAGTTCCCTGGCCTTGGAAAGTCTCTAACAGATGGTGTAAATCACATGCTAGTGATATCACCAGAGGAGATATCTTCACTGGGTGGCAGTTAACCTGGATGACCTCTGAGGTCCTTCCACACCATAAAGATCCATAACTTGATGAGTCTAAGGTTGAGATGGGAATATACTTGATACATAATAATCATGTGACATTTGCATCCTTATATATCAGTGGCTCGGTTAAGTTCTTCCAGAAGAGTTCCAGCCGGATTGGGGGCACTTACTGGAAAGTCCGATATGAAGCCTTCCAAGATGAGACATTCCAAGAGAAGTTGCAGCTTGAGGAAGATAAGCATCTTGGAATTCTGGGTGAGAAATCCTTAAGAAATTCATGGCATAGTCTCAATAAACTGAGAGGACTTAGAATCTGGAGTCTAGGGTGGGTAATTCAGAGTCTTATTTTGACCCAGCATCTCCCAAAATGAATTCCACAAGATGAGTGCTTTGTGAAAAAGTATAATGGATCTGAAGGTGTTTGCAAAATAATAGGTTAAACATAGTTAAATTGTTTCTTTTCTGCCAGGCTTTTCATAGCCTTGTATATATTTTTGTTCTTCATGAATCTGCAATATGGGAATTGAGTATGTAGTATTTCTTCTTTTTGTTTTACTACTAAACCCCTTTTCAGTGACCATCTTCTTGTACCACTTGCAAAGATCACACTTTTAGAATGACTTTTTAAGTATGTTTCTGAAGGACAAATAAGGCAGTAAGAGTGTCAAGGTTCTTAGCAATATGGGGTCAATCAACTTGTTATAGCATGTAGACAAGCTTTATGGTGAAATATGCAAAATAAAGTTGAGAGATATCTAGAAGCTCTGTAGTGTAATGTTGTAATAGAGTAGCAAGGTTAGGTGTGGTTTAGTCACTTAGAAGTAGGAAGTAAAGTAAATCAGTGGAGAGAAAACCTCAGAAACAAAAGTAGTGTAGGATAATATTCTGGGATAGTTGTGTGCCAGTGATTATACGATACCTGAGCATGGATGATAGGCTTTACATCACTATAAGAGAGAGGAGAGGTAGTGAATATTAAAGAGTTATCTTTACCTGATATTATCCAGTCTTTTGTTTTATTTTTTTTAATTGTGATAGACTATACATAATATAATATTTATCATCTTAATTATTTTAAGTGTGCAGATTAGTGTTAAACACATTCATAATGCATAGTCACCAACACTAATAATCTCTATAACTTTTTTATCTTATAAAACTGAAATTCTGTACCTGTTAAACAATGACTACCCATTTTTTGTTTTCTATCGACCTCCAAAAGCCGCAATTTTACTTTCTGTCTCTATGACTTTTACTCTAAGTACCTTATATAAAAGGAATCATACATTGGTTTTATTGTGTTTTACTTACTTCACTTAGCATAATGCTCTCTAAGTTCATCCATGCCATAGCATATTGTATAATGTCCTTCCTTTTTAAAGCTGAATTATATACCATTATATGTATATCTTTCAGTTCATGTACTCATTCATCCATTGATGGACACTTGGGTGACTTCTACTTTTCAGCTGTTGTAAATAATGCTGGTATGAATATGGGTGTACAAATTTCTCTTTGAGACTGTGCTTTCAATTTTTTTAAATGTATACATCAAAATGGAATTTCTAGGTACTGATAACGATTCGTGTTGATTCATTTTTAATTTTTTTTAGTAACTACCATTCTGTTTTCCACAATGTCTGTACTATTTTACATTCCCAAAAACAGAGCACAAGGATTCCAATTTCTTCATACCAAAAAATGTGCTATTTTTATAGCAGTCATCCTAATGGTTATTGTGTAGTATCTCATTATAGTTTCCATTTGCATTTCCCTAATGATTAGTGATATTGAGCATTTTTATGTGACATTTTTCTGTCATCTTTGAAGAATTATCTATCCAAGTTCTTTGATCACCTTTTATTTGGGTTGTTTATTTTTTATTGTTGTTGTGTTTTAGGACAACTATGTATTCTGTATATTGACCCTTATCATATATATGATTTGCAAACATTTTTACTATTCTTTGGGTTATCTTTTGCTCTGCTGATTGTGTCTTCTTTTTGTTGTTTTACTTATACCTTTGTATCATATATTTCTAAGAAGTTATTGTTAAATACAGTGCCATGAAGATTTTGCCCTATGTTTTCTTCTAAGAGTTGCATTGTTATTTTTCTGCACTTAAATGTTTAATCTATTTTGAGTTAATTTTTCTATATAGTATTAAGTAAAATTTCAATTTCATTCTCTTGCTTGTAGAAATTAACTTATCCCAGCAGTATGTGTTTTAAAAATATTGTCCCTATATATGTAATGATTTAGTTTTGGACCCTATTCCAGTGGTCTTTATGTCTGTCTCTATACCTATACCATACTGTTTGATCGCTGTAGCTTTGTAGTAAGTTTTGAAATCAGGAAATGTGAGTCTTCTACTTTTGTTCCTTTTGAAGATTGTTTTGACTACTTGGGGACCCTTGAAATTTCATATGAATTTTAAGATAAGATTTTCTATTTCTGCAAATAATCATTGGAATTTTGATAAGGATTTAAGGATCATTATGCGTAGTATTGAAATATCAACAATATTAACTTCACATTCTAGGAACATGTGATTCATTTCAATTTATCTAAATATCTCTAATTTATTTTAGCAAAGTCTTGTAGTTTTTATTATACACATCTTTCACATCTTAAGAATATTCCTAAGTATAGTTAAGTAGAATTGTTTTTATAATTCTTTTTCAGGCTGCTCATTATTAGTGTACAGAAATATAACTTTCATGTGCTGACTTTGAATACTGATACTTTATTGAATTCATTCATTTATTCTATTTTGTGAAAAATTTTGGGTTTTTGCATATGAAATCAGATCAGCAAACAGATAATTTCCCTTCTTCCTTTCCATTTTGGGTACTTTTAAATTTATTTTTCTTGACTATATGCTCTGGCTAGAATTTCTAGCAATATGTTGAATAAAAGTGGTAAAAACAGGCATCCGTGCCTTGTTTCTGATCTCAGAGGAAAACTTTGCAGTCTTTCAATATTGAGTATATTTTTTGCTGTGGGGTTTTCACATGCAGTTTTTAGTGTGTTGAGATATTTTTAGTGTTTTCTTTTGCATTAAGATAGTCATGGGCTTTTCTACATTCTTTTAGAATGGTGTATTATATTGATCAGTTTTCATATTTTAGCTATCCTTGCATTCCAGAAGTAGATCCCATTTGGTAACATTCTATAATCATTTTAATATGCTGCTGGATTCATTTTGTAAGTATTTTTTTGAAAATGTCATTGTAATGCCTTTGATATCAGGATAATGCTGGCCATATAGAATAAATTGGGAAGTGTCTACTGTTCTTTAAATTTTTGGTAATATTTGAGAAGGATTGGTGTAAGTTTAATATTTAATCTAATATATCAGTGAAGCCATCAGGTCCACGTCTTCTTTTGGCAGAGATTTTTGATTACTAATCCAATCTCTGTACTAGTTATAGCATATATTCACATTATTTATTTGCTTGTGATTTAGTTTGTCTGTTTTATGAATTTGTCCATTTAACTTGGTTATCAAATGTGTTGACCTAGTAACACTTTCTTACAATTTCTTTTATGCCTATAGAATTGACAGTAATGTTTCCACTTTCATTTCTGATTTTAGTAATTTGAATATTCTGTTTTTTCTTAGTCCATCTGACTAAAGATTTTTCAGTTCTTTTATTTTCAAAGAGCCAACGTTTAGTTTTATTTTCTTTATTTTGCTGTTCTTTATTTCATTTATTCCTGCTATAATCTTTATTGTTTTATTTCTTTTGTTAACTTTGAGATTAGTTTGTTTTTCTCTAGTTCCTTCAGTGGTAAGGTTACAAGTGGATTTGAAAATTTTTTAAATTTATTTATTTCTAATTTTTATTTTTTATGACTGAAATTTGTATCCATTTAATTTTTACAGTAATATTTATTATTTCTTCAGTTCATAATTTGCTCCTGTGTACTTTATAATTTCCTTTATGATCACTTCTTTGATCCACTGGCTGTTTTCAAATGTGTTGCTTAATTTTCACAATTTTGTGAAAATTTTCTGGTTCTTTCTACTATTATTTTCTAACTTCATCCCATTATGATTGGAGAAGATACTTTGTATGATACATTTTTGTATGATATATTTTTAAATTTATTTAATAGATTTAATAGATTTAATAATTTCTTAGTTTATGGTCTAACGTATGGTCTGTGCAGCAAAGTATCTCATGTGTACTTGAGAAGAATGTATATTCTGTTGTTGTGAGGTAGTGATGTTCTAATTATAAAGTAGTTAAGGTGTTGATTTGAGATCTAATTGGTCTACTTTATTATTTATGTTTCCTTGTTTTTGTTTTGTTATTTTTTTGCTTCTCTTCTGTTTGGTTTTTCTATCTGTTATTGTGAGTGGGATATTGTTCCCCAGTCTTGGAGCAGACTTAGAGCATTAGTTGTGGAATTTGAAACTATGCCAGAAACTCTGAACTAGGGTTAGAGAAAGCATAGTGCTCAGGACACTGTCTTGGTTCTTCTGGCTAATCTCAAAGGTTAGAAGTGGTGGTTAATGTATCAAACAAAATTCCAGGAGTCATGATTAGTCGACTAATTCAGATTTTGGATAAAGGATATAATAACCTTATTTACTTAAAATTGGTTTAGAATTATAGCTAGCTCAGATATTATGTGGGCCCTACTAGGAAATTCAGTGATGGGAGCAGGGGCAATAAAGTTAGAATGATATTTGAGGATAAAAATAAGATAATAGAATGTGTTTGGAAGGTATTATTCTTATTATTGCAAGGAGCGAAGTTCTCTATCTTTATTTTTACTTCCCATTGTTTTTCCTCTTTTTTCGTCTATTTTAATACCCCCTGGTCATACTATTTTCATTACCATTGTCTTTCCTTTCAATTTTTCAGGGCCAGTGATTCGGGCTGAGGTGGGTGACACCATCCAGGTGATCTTCTACAATCGTGCCTCACAACCATTCAGCATACAGCCACATGGGGTCTTTTATGAGAAGGACTACGAGGGAATTGTGTACAATGATGGTGAGCAGGCTGGGTTCCCAACTATTGTGGGTTCAAAGCAGGATCAGGAAGCTTTAGAGGACACATGCATAGAAGAGAGAACAAAGGAGAAGACAGAGTCATTACATGTCTGGATGTTTTTCAATGAAAGGAATATATGATATTATAGTGAGACAGAACTGGGCTTAATAAGAGACAATCCCATATATATATACATATGTGTGTATTATTTTTAAACTATTTTATTACTTATTTCCTTTAAATTGCTGTATCCTTTTTAGGATATTGAATTTGTACCTCAGTCTGTTTGAATTTAATACCACACCCTCTACTAGAATTCTGGTGTCCTTTACCAACACCTTATTAACTCCTTCCTTTCCTCTTGCCTTCCCCCAGGACAAAGTTTTATGTCCTGGAAATTTTACTGTGATTTTTCTGTTTTGTTTCTTTTTAATAATAATTTTGCTGTTTCTTTTGCTTACATTTCTTTTTCACTTTAAGATGCTAAATAACATCTCATTTGAGTTTTCACACTGCACTCCCACCAGAGTTCTAGTGTTCTTTACCACCACCTTATTCCATCCTTCCTTCCCTCTTCTCTCTCACCTCCTTATAACTACATCTAGAGTCCTGTGAATTTTGTTGGGGTTTGTGCATTCATTTGTTTTGTTTCTTTATATCCCACATACGAGAGTAAACATCCTATACTCATTTTAGTTTCGGCTGATTTTGCTGAACACTATCATCTCCATTTATACTCTGATAATTGCAAATTTCATCATTTTTGATAGCTGTAGAGAATTCTATAAAGTATATATAATAATGCTTCTTTATCCATTTATCTGTTGATGGGTATTTAGATTGTTTCCATGTGTTGGCTATTGGGAATTATGCTGCTGGAATTGTATGAACATAGGGGCAGATTATTTTTTCTGATTAGAGATTTTGTATTCTCTGGGTATATGCTTAAATGTGGGATTGTTAGATCAAACAGTAGATTCATCTTTATTTTTTGATAAATGTCTATACTGTTTTCCAAAGAAGTTGCACTAATTTACACTCCCATTAACAATGTAGAGGGGTTTCGTTTTCTCTGCACCCTTTCCAACACTTGTTGTTTCTATTCTCGTTGGTATGAGGTGCTGTCACTTTGTAACTTTTATTTGCATTTCTCTGACCATAAGTTATATAGGACATTTTTTGCCTGTGCCTGAAAGGTATCTGTGTGTCTTCTCTGGAAAAGTATGTATTCAGCTCTTCTGCTCATTTTAGTAGATTATTTTGCTTTTGTTGTTGAGTTGTATGAGCTCTTTTAAACATGAAGTTCCTTTCTGATGTATGTTGTATAATCGTCTTCTCCCATTTGATGGGTTGCCTTTTTGTTTTAGTGGTAGCTTCTTTTACTGTACAGAAGCGTTTTATTTTGATGTCATCCCAATTACTTAGTTATACTTTATTTTCCTTTGCTATAGATGTCATTTCCCCAAAGAAATTTCTCAGGATCATGTCGTGGAGCATTTTTTTCTATATTTTGTATATTCTGATCATACTATACATGTATATATATGTATTATGATATTTTGTAAAATATGGAGAATATTAAAAAACATCATTCATAATGAATTTCCATAATACTTTGGCATGCATTTAATTTCCTTCTGTGCTTATAAAAACATTTATATTTATAGATTTGTGATTACAAAGTTTGCATAGTATGTATCATATAATTTTCACTTACCATTATATTGTGGTTTTCCTATGCCATTATAATTATAAACATGTTAATGAATATGCAATACTCTATCACATGAATTTGACATAATTTATTTACCATATCCTCTATGTTTAAACTTGAAGGCATTTTCATTAATTTTGAAATATTTAAATCACGTTACAATGAATTAATAAATGCATTTGGTTTGAATACTGTTTCAGAAGAGAATACTAGAAGTGGCATTGTTCAGTAATTCTTTTTTGCTCGAAGCATAATATTATCACATACCAATCTTAAGCCAAAAATATAGAAATACAATACCAAAAACATGAAAAGCAATGTTACAAACAAATCTAGAATAAGAGTGTCTTTTAGAAGTCAACCAGTATAGATTCTTCAAGAAGTCAATACTATAGGGAAATATAATTTATGATAATAACAAGGACAACATGCAAACCTTTTGTTACTGGTTATAAAAATGTGTCCAGAAAAATTGGGGGAATAATTGGAATTTAAAAAAAAGGTATAGACTGGGTGGTAAATGATACTAGGATTTCATGTTTTAAATTTATTTTTATTATATTGATTAAAGTAGCATTTAATGTTACATGTTTTAGGTGTTCTACATTAGAAATCAACATCTATAAACACTTGAATAAATTCACTACTAAAAGTCCAATTCTATACTTCATTTTATATTCAATATCTTTTTTTGAGCATATGTTTTATTATACAGGTATCATATACACAATAATCATTTGGGGAATGTTTAAAAGCATGGAATCTTATTCCAAATCTTCATTTCACCCACATAAACAAGCACACATTCATCTTAGGGTTTGTGAACAACAGGAATGAGATGCAAAGTTATTGTTTTATGAACAGAAAACTTGAATTAAATAAAAATCTTCCACATCCAGAGCAGAACCTGGGCTCCTTCCCTTTAAGTCTTAAAATACCTATGTCTATATGAATAAAACCTAAATAAGTGTTTTTATAGTACTCATCACCTTTTAAATTTAATATTAAAATTAAATCCCATTTCTCAAAATCCTAAGTGCACCCATATTTATAGATCCCATCAAATTATGCATAAATAAAATCTGTACACTCAATGCAGTTTCTCATAATACAGAATCTCCTCTGGGACTTGGGGTGACAGGCAGTCAAAATTCCTTTGTGGCTACACATTTTTAAGTTTACTCAAGCATCAAGATGTGAAATAAATAAGCAAATAAAGCTTCAATACCTTAAAGAAACATGTGATATCAAAGATTCTCCCATCTGAAGAATTAGCTTTCAGTTTATTTGTTTTTATACACACAAAACCATCATCAGACTTTGTTTCTACAAGTTCTGTAAAACAAGAAGGCCCTCTCTAAATAACAGTTTTAAAGTGTGTCAAGTGCTATCTATTAATTAGTTGATAAGTAGCTAGTATCTTTGTCTCCCACTGCCTGTAGTCTATGATATTTAAAAAAGCTAGATACTTTCTAAGATAAATATTTTGTGGACGAAAAAGGCGGACATTATTCCCATAACCCCGAAAGAAAAGTTAATTTTGAGTGAATCACATTCATTTTGTGTGTCAACAGCTAAGTTTGTATTTGCGGGGTGCAGGATGGGTTGTTTGCTTGGGGAATTTATTTAAAAGATTCTAAAACTTATAGTACCAATTTCAGAGAAAGCAAGAATGGGGTTCCAAAAAATATGAGCACTTGTTATCTTCAATCACCTGTCCCGTTAGGAGACACTTTAGCACTAGAGAAACAATTAGATAATACAGGAGATCCCTAGGCCATCCATCAGGAGACCTTTTTTTACCAGGAAGGTGGGTACAGATTCTGTCCCTCCAGGGCCAGAGGAGAGTTCTGTCTGGCTGGATAAGGCGTTTCTCTTTCCCTTGCCTTTCTCTGTAATCCCCATTGCATTTCCAATGCTTCTTCATTTTCTCTAGGGTTTTGCTGGAATCAACCCACCTCTGTTCTCCAGGGTTCATGTAGGATTTGTCTAGGACTATCAGGGCTTCCTTTATACAGTTTTGCACCATAGATGCAGCCGCATGGATGGCTTGACTGCCAAACTCATGGGCAATCAGGTTGAAATGCAACAAGCAGTCCTGTGTGTTCCCCTCTGAGACCATGTCTATCCTGTTCTGCCATTGGCTGTTCAGTCTTGATTGAGAAGGTTTGTGAATTCTTTACATACTTGTTGTGCAGCCTGCAACATGTCTGAGATGAGTTCTGGTTAAATATTCTGCCACTGGCTTACTAGGGAATTCAGTTTCACAGATGTAGGTGAAGTGTCCAGCTTCACCATCTACTAGGGAAGTCAAGAGAGTCAGATGAGCAGCTTTCTGTCTACCAGATGGAAAATTGAACCCAGTCTTGTCCACCTTCTTCCACAAGGACCAGCCTCTAGTTTTAGATTTGGCCCTTCAGAGAACACCTCCCAGCGACAAGACATTTAAACACTCTGGCGGGGATAGTCACCTCTGGACTTCAGCAACTGTCACTTTATATTTAGATGTGTAACTGGGGAGAGGCAATCTTCCAGGGACATAGAATATCTCGTTAGGATTCAACACAGGCCCCACCTGTTCCTTCTTATAAGGGAGACTCAAGGAGTTCATGGTCGTTGAAATAGGACCTTTGCAAATAACAATCTGA
Source organism: Solenodon paradoxus (assembly GCA_004363575.1). NCBI lineage: Eukaryota > Metazoa > Chordata > Mammalia > Eulipotyphla > Solenodontidae > Solenodon > Solenodon paradoxus. The sequence goes on along the minus strand of RJWH01004547.1, from coordinate 18,682 downwards.
CTATGCAGAAGGAGATGCAGATCCTTGACATTATGTACCTCCTCCATCAGATGCACCACGTCGTGTGCTCCAGGCTTTCCGACGGCCCACAAGTGTCGTTGGTGTGCAAGGGCAGCAATAGCATGTCAGATTAGCAATATGTATCCCTGCTGGCGTTCATGGAGCCACCCTCTAACTGGCGAATCTGGTGGAGGAAAAGGGCGGCAAGGGGCTGTAGAGGTGCTGTCCAGCAGAGGAGAGGTGAGGCAGGCACAGATTTTCATTGCTGCATGCGTCTTGGTGACTCCTTAGGAAGTGAAAATTCATGTTATCAACTCAACCCACTGAAAACTGAAGATTTTAAGAATGAGAGTGACACAGGAATTAGGTCTATAATTAATATCTTTGACACAATTTGTCCACTTCCTACACCCTTCACTTCTGGGAGCTATTAATTTGGATTTATAGTACAAAGTTTATTTTTATTTTATTTAATTCATCTGTTTCTTTATATACCCATGAGTGAAATGATATGGCATTTTTCTTTTTCCATCTGATTTATATCACCATGCACAAAATTATTCAATTACATCCATGTTGTTGCAAATGGCAAGATTCCAAGGTGTATTTATAACCCATACTCTTTACTGGATTATCTATCAATTACCACTTTGGATTGTTTTCAGTTCTTGGCTGTTATAAATGATAGGGTTCCAAGATCACCTCAAATTGGTGCTTTTGCATTTTTTTGGTAAATACCCAAAAGTGGGATAACTGGGTTATATGGAATTACAATTACAATTAAAATTTCCATATTTTTTTGCTTAATAGCTGCACCAATTTCTATCCCCACCAACAGTGTACAATTTTTCTTTCTTCCTACAGTATGCTCTCCAAAACTTGTTGTTTCTTGTCTTTTGGTTACAGTCATTCTCAGAAGTATGAAATGATATCTCATTTTCCTTTTGATCTTCATTTCCTTAATAATTAGAGATGATGGCCATTTTTTATGTATCTTTGCCTAGCTATACATTATCTTTGGAGACATATCTATTTAGATTCTTTTTCTATTTCTTTTTTATTATGTTATTTCTTTTGTTTACATTATTATATGATTTTCAGGATATTGAATTCACACCTGAATCTGTGTATACCAGGTCAAAACCTCTGTACAATGAAAGAGATCACCACTTAAACAAAAAGACACCCACCGAATGGGTAAAGATATTTGTACCACATATATCAGAAAAGAGGTTAATTTCTTTCCATTTCTTAATCACGTTGTTGTTGAGTTTTGTATTTTTGAATGCTAACTGCTTGTTAGATGTTTGATGTATAAATATTTTCTCACATTCAGTAGGATGCCTTTTTATTTTGGTACTAACTTCTTTGCCTGTGGAGAAGTTTTTTCTGTTGGATGTAGTTCCATTTTTTAAATTTTGCTTTTGTTTTTCTTGCTGTTAGAATCAAATCCCATAGACTTCTATATGTCTGATGTCAAGGAGCATATCTCACATATTTTCTTCAGGTCTTGTATGCAACTCTTAAATCTATCTTGAATTATGTTTTGTGTATGGTAATATGAAGTGATCTAATTTCATTCTTTTGGTTGTGGCTGTCCATTTTCCCAAAAAAATTTATTGAAGTTTTTATTTGCTTCTTTGTATGATTTTGGTTCTTTGTTGTAAATTAGTTGTTCACATAAATGGTTTCATTTTTGGGCTGTCAATTTTGTTCCAATGATCTGTATCTACTTTGACTGATAATACTTTATAGTATAGTATCAAGTTAGGAAGGTTAAAGCTCCATTTTGTTGTTTTTTTCTGAGTATTATTTTTTGCTAATGTAATTATTTATAGTACTTTTATAGTTTCAAAATATATTTCAATATTTTCCTTCTGTTTCTAGAATAAGTCCACTGGGATTTTCATAGGAATTTAATTGACTGTATATTGCTTTGGGCGATATGCCATTCTAAATATGTTAATTCTCTCAGTTTATGAACATGGAATATGTGTCTATGTCTTTGTGTTTTATTCTATTTCTTTCAACATTATCTTATTATTTTCTGTATATAGATCTTTTATTTTCTGGTTAAATTTATTCGAGGTATTTCATTCTTTTTGATGTGATATAAGTAGAATTATTTCCTTGACTTCTTTAACTGCTAGTTCATTGTTTACATATAGAAACACAATCAATTTGTATCTATTAATTTTGTAGTCAGTTACTTTATTCATATATTATTTCTAATAGTTTTTTTTTTACTGAGTCTTCAGAAACTAGAGGTATTGGTAAAGGGGAATATATTCTAGATTATCTTTATCTGATATATTTCTTAACAGGGGCCCATGTGGAGTACCCAGCTCCTCCGTTTTTGGTGTCACTTGAACCAAGAACATGTGCTGTCACACAATCTCTGTTCTCTCTCTTCAGAACCCCAGGTTGATGTGGCATACCTGCCATCTCTGTGCCCTCAACCCCTTGCTGCTATGTCTCCCCATACCAATACATCCACACATCTTTGTCTACTCACCTTCTACCACACCAATGAATGGATCTCCTTGGTGTCCTTTCTAATATAATCTGTGTTGGTCTCTGAGTTTCAGAGGTTACTTTAGCCCACAATAATACTAGAGGATTCTCTGAGTGGTGTTCTGTTTCTGGATAATTATTTCTGTCGGGAGTAAAGTAATGGATATTCTCTGTCATCTTCTTGGTGATGTAAACTAGGATATTTTCTTAGCTATAGTAATGATGTGTGGTGTTATATATTATGCTGCTTGCATTTTGCTTCCAAGTGATTTAACAAAAAATATGTGTGTGGATAAACATGCATATAGATGTAGATACAGTTGACAAAATGTCAGCATGGAACTTTAACACTTTGTCCTATGAATTTGGAAAACTAAATCCTGGGGAATTTTAGACACCCCCAGTTCACATACCAAATAGTGGCAGAATCAGAACCAACTTAACTTCAGGTGATGTGGTGGCTACTATATTATTTTTGTACTAATTTTAAAGCTTTTGCATGTTTCAAAATTTAATGACTTAGAATCAATGGAAGACTAGGGGAAGACATGTTAAAACCATCTTAAATTACACCACTCTTATAAACTGTGCTATTAATACCCTTGCACATTCTTCTTTATATATTTTTGTGATTATTTCTTCAGAATATATATATATATATATATATAAAAGATATGGAATTGCAGTATAAGTTGGTAAGCAATGTTTTTAGTATGTATGTCCAAGTATCTCTGCAGAAAAATTTGCACTGACATCACTTTGGAGTTCCATCTACAATAACTAAGGAGGGCCCATTTTCTTACAACCTCATCATCACAGGGCAGTCATTTTAACATTTTTCAAGACATAAATCTTATAGCAACAACAAAGCCCAATGCTTTGACTTGCATTTAGTTTGAACACGCTTTTCATAATATGTTGAAATCTTACTTTTTGTGGACATGAAACTTAAAATTTTTATACATTTTGCTATTCTTTTACTTTATTTAGAGCTATTCTTACTCATACTCTCTTTTGTTGGTGAGTAAGAGGAATAGGTACAATCTGAACCACATCTTATCAACACTGATTATTATAGCTTATAAAATCTTACTAATTAGACTGGCAAAATTGTTATTTTGATATTTTTGTTTATACTTGTTTGATTGCTGATAGGTTTGAAAAATTTTAAAAAGAATATGTACATTGATGGGCCATGATGTATTCATTTAATTATAACCTTAGTTTTTTCATATATGCTCACGATCATACATAATACACACATTTCCACATATACATATATATTTAAAATGGAATAGGTGTCCAACAATTAAAAACATTCAATGACTAAATAGGCTGTAACGGAAATTAGTGAATCTCCTATTTTTGGCTATTTTTAAGCAGAGGTAGGAAATATAGAAGTAGATTAATATATGTTTTCAAGTGAGGGGTAATCCAAATACATTGTAAAGGTTCTTTTAACACATATCCTCTGAATTTGGAAAACTGAATCGGGGAATTTCACATCTTCCCAGTTCACATAACAAATAGTGACAGAACCAGAAACCAAACTTTAGTCTCCTACTACCCAGTATCCTTTAAATATTCAGTATTGCATGTTGCTGATATTACTCTCTTGTGGTTTATAGTCTTTACCGCCACACTGTAACTGAATATCTGCACTCTAGCCAATATGAATAATCAGTCCCATGTTTTCACTGTAGATTCATCCATCACTGGTTTGGTGGCCAAGCCATTTGAGAAAGTAATGTACCTCTGGAAGGTGCCCCCCAATGCTGGCCCCACTGCTCAGGATCCTGTCTGTCTCACCTGGATGTACTACTCTGCTGTGGATCCCATTAAAGATACAAATTCTGGTCTGGTGGGACCCCTGCTAGTATGCAAAGCTGGCACCTTGGGTGCAGATGGCAAACAGGTATTGCCAGAGTTTCTAGGTGGCACTCTACTGAGGATGGGATGGGGCTGGATTACTGAATAGGAATTAAGCATAAAACTGTATTCTAGAGATTAAGGAATAGAATAAAAAATAACCAAGCTCTTGCATCAGAAATTCATAGTTGATTACCTTGTTCTGTCTTATATGCTATTATTTCATTCACAAACAAGTCTTCCTTAGTCTGTATTCCTTTCTACTTTATATATCCCTGTCATCTGCTCATTTTATTTTAATATCTGTTAACCCTCGCCCTTATTTATAATTCCTAAATCTGCTTTGATATTTTATTGTCTTCTTTTCATATTAGTCCACCACAGTTCTAGTTGTGTAGCAACAAGCAAGTTACCTAACCTCTCTTTGCCTCAGTTTCCTCATCTATAGTAAAGGATTAACAATGGAAGAAGGTATCTTTGACTTCTGTAAAGATTAACTAAAATAACCCATATAAAGTGCTTAGCACAGTGACTGGTACATCAGCACGTTTATGGGGAAATATGCAGTAAATGTTAGCTATAATAATAAAGAATGCAAAGGATAGTATATTAGTAATAATTAAAATTATTTTTATTTTATTTTATGCTCCTTCTCCACAAGAGTCCTTGCCTAATCTCCTAGCTACCTTTTACCACTCTTATCTCCAAATGACTATAAGCCCTGTTCTGCCACATTTTGTACCTATTCTCCAGAATCCTCATTTGTACTACTTTCCTGCTCTCTTTCATATATTTATCCTCTCTATTCTTGTTTTTTCTGACATACTTCACTTGCACGCAATTTGAGGTTACCTGAGCAAAGTATGATTAGCAATAGCTGTAGCTATAGTCAGAAGATATGGACTTGACTGTGTCTGGAAAAAGAAATGGGAACTAATCAGAAATCATTGTCTGGAAATACAGTTTACAATTGTTAACAATACTGTCATTCCTCCCACTGTTTTCTTCCAATGGGCCTACAGAAAGGAGTTGATAAAGAATTCTTTCTTCTTTTCACTGTATTGGATGAGAACAAGAGCTGGTACAGCAATGCCAATCAAGCAGCTGCTGTGTTGGATTCCCGACTACTCTCAGAAGATGTCAAGGGTTTCCAAGACTCTAATCGGATGCATGGTATGGGGAGTGCTTGTTCCCTGACTTACAATTGATATGATACAAGTAAAATATAGCCCTAAACTTAATCTAAACTCATCTCTGAAAACACTGTTCCCATTGATCAACTCTCTCCAGAGACAACAAATTTTATGCTTAACACACTCTTGTACTTTGCCCTGTGATACACACTATGAGGAACTTTGGAAAGGTACTGTGAAATGAAGACTGCATATGAAGAATCCATTAGAGAGTGAGGGGAAAACTGAGATAACCTTCCAGCTTATCTTTTCCCTTATTGCCCACTACCCATGGCCCCTAATGCCATACTCCAGTCAAACAGGGCTCCTTTTCTCTCCATGGACATAACCTTGTACTTTTATGACTTCATGTTTTTGCAGTGGTATGCCCCCTTCTTTAAATGTCCCTCATTACATATTTGCCCACAGCTTGTGAAGATTGTTTCCATTCTCCAAAACCGTACTCAAAGGTTATATTTTCCAAGTAATCACTTCTTATCATTCAAGCCCAGAATGATGACATCCTCTTATTTAATTTTTCCAGGTTGTCTTAATAGCAATTTCCATATACTCATCAATATTGTAGCTATTTGTTGCATGACTTTTGACTTCTAGTAGAGTGTCATCTCCCTTATTGTGAGTACTGTGTCACTTATCTATGTGTCCTCTATGCTGTCTAATACACAATAAAGGTTTGTTGAACTGGTGGATTTCTAAATTAATGGGTAAGTAGGTCAGTGAGTGAGTGAGTGCGTGAACAAGTGAGAAGACATGATCTAAGCTTGCAGGAAGCTCTCAGAATTTTGTGATAAGATGAGACTAATAAAACTCACTGAACAATTGTAGAACAGTATAAGAAATACTATAATTGATAAATTTTGTGGAGCAGTTTTTAAGGAACCACTCAGATGAGGAGAACCATTAATGAGAATCAATCTGATTAAAGGGTTACTAGAAGAAAAGAATGCTTGAGCTAGGTATTAAAGACAAACTATTTTCAGTCAGGATATTACACGCAGGGAAAACAGAATCAGGAGATTACCATCAACATCTCAGGGGATTGCCAAGTAGTATTACTCATTAAAACTGATTGATTGCAGTGGATATTGGAACATCAAAAATGATTCTAGTTCAAGCAGTGCTATTTGTATTTTTGAGGAGTGTATGGAGGATGGGAGGGAGTAAAAAATGAATGTGTTATCTTTTGGCTCTATCTCTTGGTAATTGAGTTCCATCAGCTAGAAAATTTAAGACTGTCCTGCTAAGCAAGTTCATTTCAGTTTGTACTTATAGATCTCCTGAGTAGTACTAGGAAACATGTCAGGTGCTTGGGCGGTCACAAAAATATACAAAAAATTTAATGTGCTTCATGCTAGGTCAATCTTGGACTAAAGATAAATATATAAGTAAATAATTGGACTCTGATGAATTTTATGGCATAATTTGTGGGCTACAGTTTATGGAAACAAGAACAATAATAATAGCTACATAAAAGTGGAGGTGACATTTGAGCTAAGACATGAAAATAAATAAATAGTAAGTTGTAAAATAAATAAATAGTAAGTTGTAGAGAGACCAAAATGAATATTTATCAAAGGCAGAGGGAACAACATGTGAATGATCAACAAGTGTTTTCTAAGCAGCTGCTATGTTTAAGACCTGCAGGATTCAAAGGAAAATAGAACTTACAAGATAATGGTGTGATAGGAAGATGATAGAGGATAGAGTTGCAGGTCGAGATACCAATGAGACTTTTCCAGAAGTCCAGGCTAGTGGTGATGAGGGCTAGAACCAGCATAGAGGCAGTCAATATGAAGAGAAAGAGAAGACTGAAAGTGGAGGATGAAATCTTGGGTAACTCTAACCCTTTATTGAAGTATGGAGAATGAGGGAAAAATAGATGGGAAACAATAAGAGAACCAGGAAAGTGTGGTGCTATAGGAGCCAAGGGAGGAGAATTTTAAAAGTGGAAATAATAGATTTTGGTAATTCTGTGTGTATGTGAAGGAGATATGGCAGTGCAGAATAATTTAGTTTTGCAAGGATGTGGAACACAGTTCAGGGAAGGAAGTGAGGGTAGAAAGATCAATTGGATTCACCTGCAAAGAGGCATGTCTTCATAAGTATATATAAAGTGACTTAGGGAAGAAGGAAAAGGAGTTGAGATTAAAAAAAAAGAAATTTCAAGTTTTGGGAAACCATAGTACAAAGCCGATGCTATGCTATTGGCCAATGCTTAAGTAGTCTAGTTTAATTTCCCCATCCTGTTTTGTGTTTTTGTTTTCCAGCCATTAATGGATTTCTGTTCTCCAACCTGCCCAGATTGGAAATGTGCAAGGGTGACACAGTGGCCTGGCACATGCTTGGCCTGGGAACAGAGACTGATGTGCACGGAGTCATGTTCCAGGGCAACACTGTGCAGATTCGGGGAATGAGGAAGAGTGCAGCCATGCTCTTTCCTCACACTTTTGTTATGGCTATCATGCAGCCTGACAACACTGGTAAGTGCTTTAGCATCTGACTTTAGGCTCATATTTGAAAAGAAATTAGCTTCAAGCAGGCTTTACCTGTATTGGGGGCTGGGATGGGATGGGGTGATGGTGAAGAGAACGGGAAAGTCATTTGAAGTTACTTAGGAATTTTTCTAAACACTTGCCTTCACCCTCTTCATTGCGCAACTCCATGATCTGGTTATTTGAATTCTCTTCTCAGCTGTAGACAGAATATAATGAAAATTGAAGAAACTCGTTTCTGAAACAGCAGGAGTGAGGTATGGATTCTTCAAGAGTCAGAGAAATTCTTACATGCGCAAAACATGGACTTGGTCCACAACCCTTGGTCACATAAGGATTTTACAGATACAGTTCTTGCATTTCATTTGGAGTGAGGTCCATAAGCTCTTCTTACTCAGATTCTGGTGGTTCTGACTCCTTGTTGTATGGAGGAAAACATTAGGTTGATGAAGAGATTACACGAATCTTTCCAGAGGGTTAATAAGGTGAACTTTGACTTATAAGTCAGGAGCTGACCTGATCTTTGCTGCTCTGGAAGCTCTTGGTCTAAAAGAAACCTAAAGAATATTGCATTCAGGCCCAACATCCTCCCTTTAAATTAAACCCCTAACCATATTCTGAACTTTAAAATCTTTGGGGTTCAGAGGGGCAATTATCTGACATCTAAAACTGCTTCTATGCTGGACATGGGGTGGAGCTGTCAATATCTAAGGACTGGAATAGTTTACTGTCCTTATTATAGTACAGAGACACAACATCATCTAGGCTTGAATTGACTTCTGTCAAGATTAGTTGTCCTTCTGGTGTGGGAGACGTGGCTTGGAAAGAGGTTCCTTGAACATAGGAGAGACAGGCCCCCAAAATAAATTAGAACCCATAACTAGCACTATAATGAAGGTGAAATAGGTGAAATTTTAGAAAGTGTTCCATAGTAATAGGTGAGATTTCTACCAAACGGGCAGAATAGAGACTTTGATGGTGAAAATGAGTTTTCACAGACAGAGGACCAGGAAAAGAATAAATAATAATTAAACTTCACTACATTTACTTATCTGAAGAAATTTTTTTGAATAAGAGATTAAGGTATTTGATTAACTCACAGGTATTTGCTTCTTTACCTGAAATAAAAGGTTTCATTCTGGGTAAGCGCACATAGCTTGCAATGCCCTCAATTTTCCACAGTTGGCAAAAGTCTTTATAATGACAATGGTTGAAGATGTGTATGACATTGAGACACAAAGCTTCACTAAAATCCAGATACTTTTTAAAAATATAGATTAAAAATAACCCTTAGGATATAGACATATGTTAAGAAAATTACAGAAAATAGAATAAGAGAGAAACAACCAAATTAAGCTAGAATGGAATATTTTCTATTTATGTCTATAACTGATGTGGAGAAGGACATGTTAGCTTAGAGTGTTGGATGAAGATGAAATGACTCTTATTAATAAGAAAACTAATATTTCTACCTCCAACATTCAGAGTTACCTAAGGCATAACCTTGAGATGAGTAGTTGGAAGCCAGATTATTCCTTGGGCCCCATTATTGTTTTTTGGATGGTAGAAGGAGGGACCCTTCTCGCTCTGGAGATGGGAACATTCTTTTATTATGTCCTTCCTTTTTGCACTAATCCAGGTAGATTTCTGATTTGAGGGCACTATTTTCCCCAAGTGGCCAGCTTTTCCATGATGATAGGATTCCATATTGATTTATTTGCTAATGTCATAGTCTTCATATTTGATGTAAGCTGAAGTTGGAAAGTTTATGACGGTGTATCAATTTAAAATTTGAGCTTTTTTGATATTGACCCTAAAGCCATCATTTCCCCTTTTGACCCCTTCTGTCATATATTGATTATTAAGGACTTTTAAATGTTGATGATTAGAATAATAATATAATTCAGTAAGACAGGGAAATAGATTCTTAAAAGGATAAACTTTAAAAAGAGAAAGCCAGGTTAATATTATCACTTAAACTTAGTAGGAAGACAGGATGGAACTAGCAAGTGTGCAGAGCAGCAGATTACAGGGAGCAGTAATTTTTTACTGGGTGTGTGGCTTTGCCTCCCGTATCATTAGTAGCCTGGGACCAATATGGGTTAGAAGGAAACTGCTTTAAAAGAGAAAAAGAACTTTCTTAATTTGGAAAAGCGTGTATTCATAAAGCATAATGTGTTCAGTTTTCTTTTCATGGATTTGTCCTGTGACTACTAAGACTTTAAAAATAAACATATTTAAAGATTTTATTATAACACAGTTGACAAAGTTTGATGGTGTAATATATAAAGTTTTAAAATAGTGAACAGAATAGTAAGTAAACACATTAGATCTGTTTTTAGGAACCTCATATAACTTCTATAATGCACACATTAATTATTAGACTTTCACATAAAATATGCTAAGGTAGTTAAATGTTGCTTTGTATTTTGACAATGTTTCCCAAAATACTTCACTATACTAAATGAGTCTAATTTATTTAATATAGCTTTTTCTATAAAGAGAAAATAATTTCTTTTTTGGGGGTAGCTTAGGAGCTCTCTAAGATTTCCCATGTTTTTCTTAAGCACTTTTTCAGAATTTAAATTTAGTGAGGTTTGGGAAGTTAAGTTTCAAAACACAGTAATAAAACAACATTCAATTACCCATTTAGCCAAAGGCATATACTTTTCATAGAACTTACTTCTTATCTTTACTTTTATTAGAAGCCTGATAAAGATAACTTACTTTGAGGCACAAACTCTTTCTAGGTAGATTTCTTAACTTATTATGTGTTATGAAAATTGATGATAGTTTAAGAAAGCATTTTGTCCTTTTAGATGAAAGAACCCAAAGTTTGATTTTGCATAAATATTATATACAGCTTACTTTTACATTAATTTATTTTTATTCAGTTTAAATACATTTTGGAATAACTGTTTTACTTTAAAATTTACTTCCTCACAAACATTTAATTTCATTACATTCAGATATATCTCTGCCATAAAATATATCTCTTTTATTTAATTAAATATTATAAATATTGCCTGGGTAAATTAAACCAAATATTTCAATCTTGCCTTCAATTACCAAAAATTTCCTCAATTACTTGAGCATATTCAGATTAATTTACCATTTTCTGAATTAAACAATTTGTGAAGGAACCTTACATGAGTCACTGACATAAGGATAATTTCTGGTAATAATAGGTGCAATATATGGCATATACAGAGAAAAATAAGAAAACACACTTCTTGCTTTTTATTCAAGATTTAACTACATGCCAGCTAAAATAAGATTCATTTATTAGAAAATAAATAAAAAATTAAAATAAATTATGCAAAAATTACCACTCAGAGGCACTTAGTTTAGACAAGTTGACTTTCCCTAAAGAGCTTTTCCTTTTCTTGAGTTCCTTATATCATCCAGGTAAGATAAGTCTCAAGAGATGAACTTACCTTCTAGACTTTTAATTTATAATTTTCATTTTGTTTTGCTTTCTTATATCCCTGAATTTTTGGAAGTAAAAATCTCCTAATGGCCATTTTAACTTTATATAATCTCTGGTGCTATCAACCCTGCCAAACAAGAATTTTAAAAGTCAGGCCATACACTTTGATTCCCTATGGCTAGCCAACATACTTCTTTACATTTTTGTCAACCTATTATTTTTATACAATTGATAATAAGCCAAATCTAAATTGAGTTCTTTCAGCAATTTTTTAAAAATTTCTAAGTCCAATTCTGTAGTGACTCAACCAAACCAGATGCACTTTAGCCTAAGGACAGGCCCAAAAGAAATCTATTCTGAGCAAAAAATAACACACCCAATATCAAGATTAACACAAGGCCAGATCCCATCTTCCCAAGAAGGTTTAGAGAGAAAAGTCCCTCAATGAGTATCAAAACAAACAAACAAAAAAAACAAGAACAAAACTGTCTGAAGTAGCTATTACATCAAAACAACTTCTCCAGGATGTAAGTCCACCAAACAAAAACAGGAAGACACAGGAAGAAACACTATCCAAATAAACTTTGCTTCTTTGTCACAGAATTAACCAAGATCAAGAAACTTGTCCCCAGACCAAAATGAGTCACACACATCTGTCCAAGAAGCCAGCCTCCGCAAGTTTTTTTTTCCATTAAGGAGAGTAAAATTTCTCACCACTTTGATTTCTGTTGGTCTGCAGAGGAAACAAGACTGGGAGTCTTGACTGTGGTAAATATTTACTGACTTTGCAGGCTTTATCAGGAGTCCTGGGTCTCAGACCTTTGAAGAAAAAACTACTTTTTAAATACTTTCTTTAAAGAAATACCTATGCTTTTATATTATTTAGAGTATGGACATTTTAAAAGGAAACTAAAACCCAAAGCAGACTTGCAAGTGGCTTGCAATTTTAAGTGTTCACTCCACTATTTTTCCTTAACAATTGCTGTTAAAAAGAGTCTGGTTAGGTTTTCAGGTTTCACTGCAAAGATCTTCTTTACTTGTAAATAGAGTGTGATGCTTCGTGCTTAGATGATGTAAAAGAAGCATTATTTCCATTTAAGACCTTTTTGTTTTAGTAGTTTTAAGTCTAAGAATATTACATCAGGGTGTTATCAGAGTGTATGGCTCTGATATTAATAAGAAAATTAATAAATTTATTTCTCACCTCCACAGTAATTTAGATTTGGATCTTGACTTAGTGTTATAAAGTCCTGAATATAAGGGACCTCAGTCCATTTGCCTCTGGCATTTGCAGAAAAAATCTAACTGGAGTATAGTATTATAATTAAAAAATCTGTTTGTGCTTCAATTTTCACCATTGTCTAGACTATATTGGGATGAAGCAGAATTACAGAAGAAAATAAGATGATTTTTCTTTAGGTCAAACTGCTTCCAATAGTTTAAAAGACAACTTAAAGGCAAGTCTATTGGGATAGAGATGGCAGACCCTATTTCAAAACCAATGGGACAATAAAAACAAGAGATAAATAGGGTACTAAATCATGATTCCTTCCCACTCGGCATCATAACTTAGCATCACAACTGTGTCATTTCTTCTGAGTGACCTTGTCTGCAAGTCAGGATACTGCCAAGCATCCTTGTAACCATGAGTTTCCTGCTGCATGTGGTCTTAAGACCAACCCAGGATTAATTTTACTCAACATCCCCAAAAAATACTTCCTGGCTTCCCTTCCGTACCTGGTTTATGGTTGGTGACTGATCTCGTACTCAAAGATAAAAGGTTAGCTTCTTATAACTACCGTTGTGTTGCAAGCAAAAACATTAAAACCTGGGACATAATTTTCCAAATTCCTAGTTTAGGAGTTACTGCAGTTTTTAACCACTAGGAAGAGCTGTTGCTAGGAGTTCAGGGCAGCCTGGCTTGCTCTCTACCCTCAAGCACACTTGGGTGTGGCCCTGTGCTGCATGCTGTGGCAAGGAGAAAAATTCTAAATCACCCACTTTTTATGTATAGTACAGGAGAGATGGGGCAGAATTAAAAGGAGAAATGCTCAATCTCTCCTAATAAACAGTCCTGAAGATTTAAGAGATGAAACTTTTAATCCTTCAGATTTTTCTCCTATCTTGGTCATGCAATAAGGTATTAACCCAACTGGACCCCAGATGAGAATTTTTCCTCGTTTAGACAAGTCGTGCTCTGCTTGTCCTCTGGGGTATTTCACTAGACTCAGTTAAGCAGAGTTCCATCACAAGTGATTTGAAAACGGAAACATGTGATAATGTCATTTAATTTAAGTAGTGGACTCATGCCTGTAATTTTACACACACTGAAAGGATAGGACAATAAATTGAGGTTTAGAAGCATTTTATCTATTCATCGTATCAGTCATGGTACTCTATACCTGGACAGGAAGCAGGGTTCAGGATATATTGGGATATATCTTATTTTGCTGAACAACTTCCAAGATCCTTTCCAGACACTACTTGTGGAGTTGAGGAAATTGGAAGTTGAGAGAGGGCATTAAAATGAAGTTGAAACACATAAATATGAAATTAAAACTATACTGAAGCACCAGCTTTGGAGAAGCATGTCTTTTTATCTTCTTAAAGTGCCCCACGTTGGGTGCCAAAAGATGATGTGGGCCTACTGTGACTAGCTCAAGGAAGAATTTTTGAAACATTAAAGTGCAGGTTTATAAATTTATTAGAGAAAATGGAGCAGAAAGAGAGTCAAATCATGGCAGTAGAGCTTCCATGGGCAGAAGGAGCTGCACTCCCAGCTGGGATTTGGTCAGATTTATACCTTTGGGAAGGGGCTTTGGGGCAGATCACCTTTCCAGTGTCTGTAATTAGCTAGTGAATGGGGGTTAATAAATCAAAAAGATGTTCAAAAGAAGTTGTGAAGGAATTAATTTCCCAGAAAGTACTCCAGGTCTGTGAAGTGGTTTCTGGGTTTCTGGTGGTCCTAGTTCCTTGTACTTGAGAAAACATTACCTCGATGAAGGGATTACACGAATCTTTTCAGAGGGGTTAATGAGGTCAATTTTGGCCTCTAGCAGTCAGGAGATGGCCTAACCTTTGCTACTCTGGAAGCTCTTGTCTAAAAAGAAACCTAGAGAATACTGTATTCCAATACTTATTCTCCCTCTACACATATGTGTGAGTGTATATATATAAGTGCACATATATATGCATGTATATATCTATGCACACACACATATATATGACTGAATTTGCAGAATAAGCCAAAATAATCACTTTGGAGAGTCAACTTGTGTGCTAGATACTTATAAAGCCTGTCTCAAAAAAAAATAGAACAAATGACTAGCCAGGGAAAGTGAGACAGATAAAGAAGCTAGAGTTTATAATGTGCTATTTTTCATTTATGTTAGATTTGGTAGCAGCAAAAAGAATATTTATCACTGTCCTTGTTTCCCAGGGTTACTTTTCTCTCTTTCATCCTCTTTTTTCTTTATTCATCTTTTACCCCTTTTCTGTACTCTTTTCTTTGCCCTATGCCTTTTCTCTCCCTTCTCTTATTTTTCTCTCATTCTTTCATCCTTTTATTCTGTTTTTCTTTTCTCCATTTTAATCTCTTTATTTTTTCTATTATTTTCCTCATTCTCTCCTTTGATTTGATCTAGTTTTTCTATCTTTCCCTCAGTATTTCTTTCTCTTTTATTTCGTCCTTTTACTCTTGTTATCTATCTTTCTTACACTCTTTCCTCCCTCTTTCTTCTTTTCATCCCCTTCTCCATCCTTTATTTTTCTTTATTCCTTTTATTTCTGTCCCTTTTTGCTTCTCTCCTTCCCCCTTAATTATTTTCTTTCTTTCTCTTCTTTTATCCTTTTTTTTTATTTCCCTCTGGTATTTATTCTCCTTTTTCTTCATTTTCTTGTTCCTTCAATTTGTATCTTTTATTTCTTCTCTTCTTGTATTCCTTTCTGTTTTTCCCTCTTTTTTCTTCCTTACTTTTTTATTTTCACTGTTTTATATTTTTTGAAAATGCAAATATCTGTTTTCTTCCACTTGCTGATCTAGACACTAGGAATGTGAGGATTAATAGAGCAACTCACAGCTATTGTGACAGAGAGAAAGATATATAAGGCTGGGAGGATGTTATCTGCCAGTAGCTAAATTACATATAGGAAGTTATATCAAATTATGCCCAACTTGTGGAATGAAGCTTTCTTAAGAAATCAGACATTTCAACTGAGCTTTCGATGTTGAAAAAGCTATCACCAGGCAATGGAAGAGGATTGACGGTGAAGAGGGCATTGTAGTTAGTAGAAACCACATAGGCAGTGGCTTGTAGGCAGCATCTACCTGGAGAAAGTTATGTAGACTGATTTTAATCAGGGTTCCGAACATGAGTTATCATATTAAAATGTGCTTGGAAATGTCTGGAGGCACTTTTAGTTGTCGCAATGACTGTGGAAATGGAGGAAGTGATGTTGTCATTTAGAAAGTGGGTGTTATAGATGCTAAAAATTTCTGTTAATGTGTAGGTCTGCATTGTAAGGTGAGGAATAATCTCATACAAAATGCTAATATCAGCCCTGTTGAAGAAAACCAAGAAGTAAGGTGTAAGGGAAGCATAGAAAAAAGGCTCTTGCTAGAGATGACATCCTATCAATTTATGGTAGCTCTATGAATGAAAGCTGGAGCAAATTAAAGTGATATTTGAAACAGAAGTGACAGAACTTTGTAGAGAAAGTGAGCAGGAAGAAGGATGCCTGAGGTTTTCAGCTTGTATAATAGATGGTAGGTGGTCATTTACCAAATTAACAAATGGACAAAACAAGGACAAGTTAAAAAATTTAAGTAGAAGATGATCATTTGAGAATACATTGAGTATTTAGTTCCCACTGAGATCTTGATGGTATGGATTTTACAGTAAGTAATTGTGGGTAGAAATATAAATTGAAACGAAACCCAGGAGAGAGAGAGAGAGAGAGAGAGAGAGAGAGAGAGAGAGAGAGAGAGAGAGAGAGAGAGAGGAGAGAAACTATTTGAATGTTCTTATATTTCAAGTCTATAAGCATGCACAATGATAAGAAAGAAACTTGAGGCAGAAATGAGCAATTAAGAGGTAGTAGGGAGAAGAGAAACCAGAATAAGTTAACAGAAAAGAATTGACCAAAGAGGGAGAAGGATTCTCAGAACCCAAGGGCAGAAGAAGAGTGTTGAAAAAAAAGAAGTAGCTTGGAAAAGAGTGTCTCTGTGAGAAAATTTGGATGGTGTTACTATTTCAAGGCTACATGAGTCTTTCAGAGTATGTTCTATTTGTTTCTGTAACCTCTAATGATCACATAGTTTCTTCTCTATACCAACTCCTGAACTATGTAATTTGGACAATGTACACATTCACTTATACACACATTCACTCAACTTTTCATTGAATGTTTAATGTGCTAAGACTAGTAGAGAGGTAAAAAGATGGCATGATCCTTACTCTCAGGGAAGATCTTCAAAGTGACATAAAACACACTCATGAAAATAAAATCTCTAAGCATAACAAGTATGAAGAAATAAGATACAGTGACGTGATGAAATAATAAGGACATTACTTTAGGAAGAGTGTTTAAGAAAGACCTCTCTAACAATGTGACGTCTAAACTGAGATGTAAGTAATGAGGAGAAAGCACCTGTATGGATATCTGTTAGCAGAATGTTTAAAGCAGAGAAACCAGCAAGCACAAATGCCATAAAGTAAGAATAGCTTGTTCAAGAGTCAGAAAAAATGGCATCATGGTTGTATTAAAGTAGAAGACTGATGACAAGAAGTCATAGGGGTTGACAAGAGTCATATTATGTAGGGACTTGTAGATCATAGTAAGGAGCTTGTATTACATTCTGAATAAGCATGGAAAATTTAAAGCAACGGGAGTAATGTGCTCCAACAATATTTGTTAACGAAGACACTGGATCTTGTGTAGAGGGTTGATGAAGAAGGAAGAAGAAGCAGAGAAGACAGTTGAGAGACTATTAAAGTCTTCTAGATGAGGGATGATAGTGTATTTCGCTAGGGAAGTGAAAATGGACATGGAGGGCTAATTCTGAAGAAAGAGCTGATGAGATTTACGAATGGTAGATACGGATGAGGGAAATAGAAGAGTTGGGAGATAGACATGGAAAGAGTGAACTCTTTCTTTCAAAAATCTAAAAACTAGTAGAAAGAATTGTTTTAAAAATGAGAGTCATTTAGTATTTAAGCGAAGTGGCCATTTGAGAAAATTGGCCAGAATAGTTAGAAAAGGCTTCCTATATGAGATAAAATGTGAATTAGATCTTATTAGATCTTGGATAATGAGATAAATTGTATAGATTTTAGGAGGAGTAGGCAAGTAAATGCAAAAAATGGTAAAGATATAGGTGAAAGATCCAAAATAGGGATTAACTATATGATGGGTTTGTTGGGTACAGATTTATTTGGAGCACTGGTTAAGTTTTAGACAAACTGAGAAGTGGGGTCAATAGTTTCGAACCAGATTATAGAGGCCTGGATGAAACTGAAGAAAGTTTGTAATGACACGATGGGCAGCAGTCTGTAGGAGACAGTAGGATGAAACAATGCATTTTAATAGTTAGCTTCTCCTGATCAACATTATGAGTCTCAATGTCCTTGACATAGAGATTTAGAGCTTCTCCGCAAAGGCATCTCCACAGGCATCTCCACAAAGACTGATATCCCAAAATCCCATTGTAAAAACCTAGAGAACAGCATTCCAAAGCTCTCTGATATAACCATCCTTTTGATAAAGTTCTCAACTTCATTTCTTCGGTATTTGATAGAAAAAGGAGAGAGCTGGTCAATGATTTTCTTGAAATAAGAAACATTACAGCTTTATTTTTAGTTTTACTTTTTGAATGTTTGCTGTATGCATTATTCTATCTAATTCTAAAACAATCTAATGAAGTAAATTGGTATCCATTTTACCATGAGGAAACTGAAAAATACACAGGTTTACAAAGTAGCTAAAGGTTATATAGCTAAAAAGTATCAGAGTAGGCAACCAAACATCCCAGTTTGCTCAAAATGAACAAGTTTCCAGTGAAATAGGACTTAAAGTGCTAAAACCCAGAAAACACTGGGTAAATAAGGAGGTATTTATCATTCTAGTGGCAGAGTTTAATTTTAAACCCATGTTTTAGAACCAGAGCTCTTAACCACTGTGCTCAT
>RJWH01004546.1:0-103370 GCA_004363575.1 Solenodon paradoxus | reverse complement strand
CACCCCAGCTACCTTCCCGGAAGCTTCGGTAGCTTTCCCGGCTCTTGATCTCGCACCACTTGAGCCTGTAGTCCTCCCGCCGGCTGTCCTGCGTGCGCTGCCAGCCTTTGCTTCTGCAGTAGGAGCTGATTCTGCGGAGGAGCAGCAGTGACCCGGGGTCTGCGGGAGGGGTGGCTGCTGGGGAGGGGCAGCGGGGAGCTGGGGCAGGGGCTGGGCCCGGCGAAGGCCTCACTCACATGGAGGCCCCATTGGTGCCTCCGATGTAGAAGACGAGGCCCTGTCCTGCGCTGGGCGGCTGCCTCTCCCCCTCCAGCAGGTGCTGACCCTGGACGGCTGGGGGCCTGGCCGCAGCTGTGTCGTCCAGGAGGTCTGTGGGTGGGGTGGTCAGAGGCTCTGGGGATCTCACCATCGGGAGGCCCTCCCCACATCCCACCTGCTGGAGCCCACCTGCATCTGGGCCCAGCTGGTGCAGGGGCCCCTGCTCTCGGCTGCTCCCCATGTGTCTCTCGCGGGCCCAGCCTGTGAACAGGGTGGGGTTAAGGAGGCCGGGATGTGGCCGACCCGTCCTGCCGTTTCCCCAGGCATGGCCTGCAGTCCCCTTGCTCTACCATAGCCCCCGTGCCGGCCGGTCAGCAGGCCCAGGCTGTCACTCCTGGGAGAGTCCCCCTTACCAAGTTTGTGTGGGGAGGGCCTGGGCGTGGCTGCAGCAGGGGCACACGTGATGCTGGGACGTGCCCAGGAGGGCAGGGGTCACAATGTCCATTGTGACCTCACAGGTGACCCAAGGGCACGCTGGGTGGGAGGGTGGACTGGGCCTGTCTGTCTGGGCCAGGACTGGGTTCCGGGTGGGCAGGAGCAGTGCCTGTGTGTCTGCCAGTGGGAGTCACACCCAAACTGGAGAGCGCTGTGCCCGCCAGCTCGGACCCTGCTCAGCTGCCTGCCTGCTCCGCTGGCCCCGGCTTCCTGCTAGCCCCTCTCCCAGGGCACGGCTGTGGGAGGTCCCCAGGAGAGGCCTCCCCCGGGACAGGGCACCTGTGAGTGGACCTGTCAGGCTGAGTTCACCTGGCACTTGAGGGCGGCTCCGACGGACCCCTGAGATCCTTGATCGCTTGGTTCTCTTGGGTCCTACTTGGGTCTGTGTGGGTGGCCCCCAGCAGTGGATGAAGCAGGTATGGCTGTGTGGTATGGGCGTGGGTGCCCCCGGGTGGGGGCATCGCTGGGGAGGTGCCGCCCCCACCCCTCTTCGGGACCTGCGGTCAGCCCGCGGTCCTCGCCCTGGGAGCGGGCATAGAGCGGGGCCCAGCCTGCCTGGGGAGGGGCGAATTCCTGCGCCCTGGACCTCCACCTCCGCGGGTGGCTGGCTCCTATCCCTGGGGTGGGTGCAGGGCCTGGTGCCCCGTGGGGGCAGGGCTGTCTCTGCATCCTGTCTGTCCCGGGCGAGGCCTCCCTTGCAGGGGCCATCTGTCCGGCGTCGCTGTGCTTGGCCTGGGTGTCGGCTGCAAAGAGGGCCGTAGTCACTGACAGGGTCACCTTCCCAGAGTGGTGGGTGGGGCTGGGGTGGCCTGACGGAGTGGCCTCATGGCTGCACCCAGCCTGCCCTGAGCGGGAGGCCGTGGTTGGGTGACTTTCCCCACATGGCAAATTTGGGAACATTTCTGGGGAACTTTTAACCAATTTCTTGATGGGTCCTTCCCAATTTGGGTTGCTTTGAAGGCGAGAGCTCTAGGAAGTTTCGGGAAGTCGCCAGCGGACAGGCAGGGAGGACACGAAGGCTCTGGCCCACAGGTGGGCCCCATAGGAGACGCCACCTCTAAACAACTGCTGGTCACCAAGAGCTGTGACAGGGTCGGGCACACACCCACCACGGATGAGCATAGACCCACGCGCACAGAGGTGCGTGCACAGAATGCACGCGCAGACACATGTATGTAGGACACAGCTGTGCACTCTCAGAGACGCCACGCACACAGAGAAGGTGCGTGTGCACGTGGGCGCGTGTGCACGCTGCAGAGATTGTGACACAGCAGCACACACAGACTCGCGCTGCCTGCGTGGACAGACACGCGTGCAGAGATGGGCATTGTGCGCACGTCCAGAGATGCGTGAGACGGGCACACAGGCCTGGCGCACACCGAGGTGTGGAACACGACACCCAGTCACGCGCGCACACAGAGGCACAGAGACGCAGACACACAGCGCTCACACACACAGATTTTCATGGGACACAGACGCCGAGCACCTGCACACGCACACAGGAAGGCGCGCGCGTCACACTGAAGACACACCTGCAGCTCAGACGCGCGTGCAGCAGACACGCACGCACACTCAGGCAGACAAGACACCCGTGCAGATGCCCGTGCACACACGTGTGCACAGACTCACGCACACGCACTCGCAGAAAGAGGAAAGGGGAAAACGAGGTCCCAGAGCCAAAGGGACAACCCTGGCAGACACCGGAGGTGGGACAGAGACCCCAGCCGTGGCTCTCAGATGCCGTTAGAACAAAGGGTCAGAGGTGCGTGCAGCTCACGGAGTTTCCAGGGCACCACGGGGTAGGAAGGTCAAGTCAAGGACACAGCCCGGACTGGACACAGAGTGGCTGTGGGAAAGGGTCAAGTGAGGTGGGGAGGGCCAGCTGGAGCCCCGGATGGAGCGGGCGGGACTGCCGGGGCCCGGACCCCTTCTCAGAGCCCAGGGTGCAGCTGGGAGGAGGTTGGAGCTCTGCACCAGGCACGTTCCCGCGACACCCCCTCGGGAGGACGTGTGACAGCGCTGTGTGACCAGGCCGCCGCCTGCCACTCTCTGGATGGTGGCGGGAGGCGGTGGCACTGCGTCCCCGCCGCAGCCTCCACCCTTCTCCGTGTCAGGGGCTGCGGGGCCACAGAGCAGGCGGCTGGGCGGGCGGCAGGGCCCGGCTGTGGGTCCGCACCACACGGCACGTGGAAGCGGCTCGTCCCCAGCGTCCAGAGCCAACGGCAAGCCGCTTCGCGGCCCAGGCGGCGGCGGGCGCGCTGGCGTGATAACCTCGCTCTCTCCGGGCTGTTTACTACTCTCACGAGAATTAAACGGGCCGGCGTGACCGTTCCGTCATTCAAGTCAGCAGATAAAATGGGGCTGTCTGGCCACGGGGTGTCTCTGAAGATGCCTGCATGCGATACTGCCTCCTGGGGGCACACAGGGGTCCAACTACATGACAGATACTGAACGAACTTTTTACCTGGTCGAGTAGAAAGGCCGGTAGGAAAAGGCGCCACAATGTGGTGGGCAGAAGGCCCTCACGAACCTGGAGAAGAGGAGACACCTCAGGGTCCTGCGACAGGGGCTCCCCAAATACAAGCTTGGCAAACACATGGCCCAAGGAGGTGCTGACATTGTCTGATGGGCTGGCGCCTCCTGGCCAGGGGCCAGCCGTCGGAGGGGACCTGGGTCCTTGCGGAGGTCAGGAGGCCACCCTTCGGGGGTCGGCTCTGGGACACAGACCTGGTCTTGGCCAGGGGAGCTCATCTGAGGAGCCCCCCTCCCAGGAGGCGCACCCCTCCCGACCCAGCCTGGGGCCGTGCTCCTCACCACGAGGCCCTGGGGGCATGGGCCCTCCACAGAAGGGGCTCGGCCTGGCCAGGCTACCCCTGCCCTCCCCTCCCTCTGTCCCTTCTGTTCCTGGGCAGAGTCCCCAGAGGACCCCCGGGGTCCCTGGTGGCTGGGGGCAGGCCCAGGACAGCAGGCCCCAGTCTTCATGCCCAGCCAGGACCCCACGGCACCTGCCTGTCCCTCCTACCTGCCCAGCAAGGCAGTGTGAGACCTCTGCCTGGAAACCACAGTGGTCACCTGGCAACCGGTGCCCAGCAACCCAGCGGCACCCAGAGGTGAGTGTGGGCCTTGGGGGGGGGGTGGTGCCAAGCCGGCTGGAACAGGGCCCCAGCATCACTGCTGGGCCAGGGCCTGGGACCACTGACCCCACCACTCTCCCCAGGGAGCCCTGAGCCTTCCGGGGAACCCCGGATCCATGCCCAGGCTCGAGGGCTGGGCCCCAGGATGCAGTCTGCATCCGCGCTGCTTCCGAGCGGACTCCTGTGCTCCTCTCCTCAGTCCAGCGCGGGCAGCCCCAGGAGGGTCCGCACGTGACCCCGTGTCCCCGCAGAGGTATGTGTGGGAGCCTCCGCTGGGGCGCCGCCACTTGCATCTCTAGGGGCCCGGCTGGTAACGCCCCCAAATATGTCTCGTCCTCAGCCCGGGGCCTCTGTTGGACCTTGCGTGGAGAAGGGTCTTTACAGATGAGACTAGGAAAGATCTCGCGAGATCCCGCTGGGTGCGTGCTGTCCCCAGAAGGAGGCGCAGAGGGAAGAGCACAGAGCGGACAGAGAAGCCAGCTGGAGACGGGCAGAGGCTGGGGACGTGGCCACACCCCGGGGACACCCAGAGCCTCCGGAGGCTGGAAGAGGCAGGCGCGCCCCAGGGCGTCCGGAGGGGTGTGGGCGTCTGACTGTGGCCTGACCTGCGAGAGGCTCGTACTGTGTCAGCCCCGTCTGGAGCCACCACTGATGGCAGCCTTGCGCCACCATTAAAACACCCCTTGGCCTCACCTCACTTTTGAGGGCCCCTGTGTCAACCCCGCTGTAGGAAGGCCTCCCAACCCCGCTCAGAGACAGGCAGCCCCAGGCTTCCCAGAAGGGACAGCTGGCCCGGCCCTCTGGCCCCTGCCGAGCCGGCCCTCGGGCTGGGCGCTGGGGTGCTGTGCGGAGATGCCGCTGCCCTGCGACACGCAGCGGGACTGAGGGGGCAGAGAACCCTACTGGTTAAGTCTGTGACTGAGTGAGTGGGGGGCGTCCTGGTGTGAGGCTAGTGCCCAGGCCCTTCCCCGATCTGAGCACAGACCCTCGGGGCCCCGCCGGCCTCGTCCCCACACCACTTCAGGGACCAGCAGCTCTGGAGCCCCCCACCGCCCCCTGGCCCTTGCCCCCCCACCCATGAGGTCGGGGCGGAGGAGGTCCAGCTGCTCTGTGACACTCAGCTCAGGCGCAGAAGCTCTGCCCCAAACCCCAAACCCCAGATGGGCGGGCACCCTGGCCCCAGCTGGCTGGCCGGCTACAATGCAGCCTGGAGAGAGGCAGGGTCACGAACCCGCCCCAGTGGGGACCGTGGGCAGCAGGGCTCCCGGCGTGGGTGTGCTTGGTGTGTGTGGTGGGTCAGGAGCCCGAAACTCCCTGAATGGGGGTGGTCTTTGGGCAGATGGGGCCCAGGGGCAGTCTCGATCCCTCCTGGGGCTCACAGGCCGCTGGACCAGGAAGCATCTGTGGCCCCTTGTGGCCTCTGGTCCAGGCCTGGGCTCCTTGGCTCTGGCAGGGTGTGCAAGATCTTCTTCCTCCCTGCATGTAGGACTAATGCAGGAGAGGGGAGAGGAGGACGAGTTTGAGGGGCGTGGAGGGGGCGGAGTAGGGAGAGAGAAGAGGAAGGGGGACGACAGAGGAGGAGGTGGGGACGGGAAAGGAGGGGCGGAGAAGAGGGTCCACATGCTCCCTAGCTTCTTGCTCCAGGTTGAGGGCTGGGTCTCATCTGTGGGGTGTGCACCCCTGGCACCTCCAAGCCCCGGTGCTGCCTGCGGGGGAGGAGGCTGGGGCCTGGGCGCTGCCGGGAGCTCTTCCGTCCCTGGGCCGGCGTCTTGGGGCTGCTCCTGTCTCGTTCCCTCAGACCCTGCTCCCCACCCAAAAGGCGGGGTGGGGCCTCACGGACAGGCCAGCTCCCTGCAGCGGGTCCGGGGTGTGGCCGACGCAGTTCCGTGGCTAAAAGCATGGTGGCCGCACCATCTGCTGGACTCGGGAGGGGCTGCCCTCCATCTCCCTGCTGTGCACGCGAGACAGCAGAGCCTGCAGCCTCACAGCCCTGGAGCCTCACAGCCCTGGTGGCACCAGCCGCACAAAATCCCTGCGTCACAGGACTCTCCAAGTCAGGGTCGGGGGGCTGCCAGCGGGGGTCCCACTGGCTTGTGTTACGAGGCTCCGGCCCTGGACAGGTGTGCACTCCTGGGCCCAGGGTCAGCCCCGCTCTCAGCCGGAGACCAGGGAGGGCACCTCCGGCGGTGATGAGGCCGTGGATGGACGGCATTACCAGACAGTATTAGACAGAAGGACGCAGATCTAACCGTGTCTGGTAAGACGCCCATCGGCAGGCTGCGGTGCCGGCTTCCCGGTCCGTGGGCCTTGGAGCAGGTGGGCCACGCTCCCAGAGCCCACGCCGGGGCCGGAGGACGCACAGAGAGCTCGTCTGCAGAGCCGCCTCTGCGCCTACTGTTGGGTGCAGCTCCCAGGACCTGCTTGGCCAGGCTGCCCAGGGCGACGCTCCTGCAGACCCCACCCCGCGGCCATTGGGCATGTGCTGCGGGTGTCACTGGGGACAGGTGGCGCCCTGGCCCGACCCTGAACACACATCCCTCCTGCTCTGCATGGTGCTGCTTCTGTTAATGAGTAACAGTGAGGCCAGGTGGACCCCCGAGGCTGCTGGAGCTGGAGGGTGGGGTCCCCGCCCAAAGTGCTGCCCTGTGCGGCAGCCGCCGGTCCTGGCTTCAGATCAGAAAGGTCAAACACGGACCCCTCGGCTCTGCACGGGGCCCTCCTGCCCCAGCAGAGTGTGTGCAGCCTGGGGCCCGCAGGCAACGGCCTTGTCCTTCCTGCGTCCCCACTGGACCCCAAAACGCGCGCCCTTTATAGACAAACAGAAGGCAGGCCTGGCTGAGACAGGCCGCTGCCTGGCACCCGCCGGCCTCGGGTCTTGGGCAGAGCCAGCCCCCAACACGAGTGTGGCTGGGTGCCCGTGCCCAAGGACAGCCACAGTGGACACTGGGCCCTGCGCGGTGGGCTGGAGGGGCGGGAAGGGAAGGTGGGTTGCGTGCGCTGTGCAGACAGAATCTATTTCCCGGTGGCAGCTGACCTGCAGCACCGTCCGTTCTGCTGGAAGTCTGGTGCTGGAGCAGAGCTGGGCGGGCAGGTGCCTCTGCTCTCTTCCTGGTGTCCTGACTCGTGGTATCTGGGGAGTCAGCCCACCATGAAGCCGAATTGGGGAAGGTTGGGCGCAGAGGTGCCCCCGTCCCCTGGTTCCGCTGGGGAGGGACCAAGGGCAGAACCAGCCTGAACTGGTTGGCAGGACGTTGGGTCAGTGCCCCCTGCAGGTGGAGGTCAGCCCTAGGGGGGCTGAGCTGAAGTGCCGGCCCCTCCAGCCTTGGGCCTCAGCCACCTCTGGGGTCCAGGAGCTCAGGACGTGGTGCCCTCAGGATGCTTTCTGGCGGCGGGGGCCACCTTTGAACATCGTTACCAGACAGTGTTAGAGTCGAGCCAGAAATCCAGCACTGTCCGGTAAGATGCCCACAGAGGCCCAGTGCGCCCCGCGCCCGGGGCCAGCGAGCCGAGGTGGTGCCAGGGGCAGGCCGGCGGGGCTGTGGGGCTGCTGACCCGGGCCCGAGGCTGGATGCTGCCGGTCTGCCAGGCGGGCTGCCCCTCAGCCCTTGTCACTTCTGCTCAGCACACCTGCCGGCCTCGCCCAGCACCTGCCAGACACCTGAGCGTCGTAATCCTGGATCAGCATCTGGGGGGGTTCGGAGCAGCTGCAGGGAGCCTTTCATCCTGGGTGTGGGGCCTGGGGAGGCCTGCCTGCGGGGCCCCCACCTTCCCAAGGTCAGTATTCTACCCCCAGAGCCCCACCCGGAAGTCCCCCAGCCAGAAGGGGCCTACAGGGGAGAGGAGGGCCCGGGGTTCAGTGTGAGGCAGGGCCTGGGTCTGGGGCTGAGGCTGGGGCTGGGGGGCGGCCCCGTCGCTGCGTGCAGGGCCCCACCGTCATCATTACCAGGCAGTATTAGAGAATAGACACCATCCAATGCTGCCCAGTAAGATGGCGATGGCCACCCCGAAGTGGATTTGGGGGCCACCCAGAGGGGTCAGGAGGGCCTGGACGGGTGGAAATGCCCAGCAGTCTGGGGAGGGGCCGCACCCTCATGGCGCTGAGGTGAGGAGGGTCTGGGAACAGGGGCTCCAGCAACCCTTTTACCCATGCATTGAGGACCACGACAGGGCACGGGGTGCCCTGCCTGCAGGAGGCTGGCAGTCCTGTGGGTGGGGCAGCAGTATCAGCAGGCCTGCCGGCTGAAGGCCAGAGCAAGACTGTCCCCCTGGTGGTCCCAGGGAAAGACCTCAGCCCCAGCCCCTTGGGGTCCCAGGTGAATGTGAGGCCGAGGGTGTCTCAGGCTGCAGCACTGGCTGCCAGACAATGGGCCTTTGTCTGCTGGACACCGCCCAGCCCCGCCCCCTCACCCTTGTCAAGGGCAGAGGGAAGGTGTCAGGAGAGCAGGGAGCTGCTGAGTCTCCAAGGCAAGACGGCACCGGGGGCACAGACGCGGCGTCTCCGCCCGCTGCTCCACCGCCCTGGGGCTCTGGCCACTCTGTCCTTGCTGTCAGAGGGACAGGCGCTGGGCCTGCATGAGGGGGGAGAGAGGCAGTGCCGGAGGCTGTGTCCAGACCACAAAACAGGCCGCCTGGGCCAGGCCTCAGAGGCTCCTGCCAGAACAGGTGTGCAAGGAGGGGCAGCTCTGGCCCCGTCCCGTGCAGGGCCCACACCTGAGAGACTGTTGCACCTGCCCTGGACCTGAGGCTCCTGCCTCCCCCGTCCCTCCTCTGTCCCGCTAAAGGCACGCTTGGGCCCGAGAGCAGCCAGAGTGGCTCAAGTTCTCAGCACCTTCCACCTGTAGGCTGCAGGAGGGTGTGAGGCCGTGACAGACACCACCTTGGGATCCGGTGTCGTCCTGGGGACGGCAGCGTCTCTTTGTCTGGCCCAGGCGCAGGCCTGAGTCAGAGCAGGTGTGTGCCACCCTCCCCTCGGGAGGGGCTCCAGGTGCCTGTGTCCAGGATCCCGCCTGATCCACGCACCTCCAGCCCGTCCGGCTTGGCCCCTCACCTTTGAAGTCTGTCCCACAGAACCGTCCCATCCGTGTCCTTCGGGAACAGGCTCACCTTTTTCTGAACTCAGATCACCTAAGACTGGCTTCACAGCTGAGTCGGATCTCAGCTCCCCTCCTGCTGGCCAGGCCCCGGGGCAGTGGGTGACGTGGGCAGTGTGGGCCGGTTCCTGCTGTCCCTCCTTGCGGCCAGCCCACCACCTTGGCTGGGCACTGAGGCCTGGGCACCCCAACAGCCTGGAGCTGGCCAGCCCTCAAGCCGGATGGACTGCCCACCTCCGGCATCCGCTGCCCACCAGCTCATTAGGTGTGACATCCCCACCGAGGGGCGGAGGGGCGCCCGCATGGACACAGTCGCACAGAGACCCGGGGTGTGCGGGTGGCGGGAGAAGGTTCCCTCCTAAGTTCCGGAACAGAACCCCACACCCGTCCTGCAGTCAGAACCTGAAAGTCCACAGGACTGACCGAGGGAGTCCGGACCTCCGTGCGGCTTGCTGGGGTCAAGGGCCTGGGACCCACGCAGAGGCGGCTGCACATTTACTGGCTGAAATGAAAAGTGAAAATCAATGGTCCCTGTTTCCCAGGGCCGGTGTGGGTTGCAGGACAGAAAGTCCCACGGGGGTCCCTTGCGGGGTCGGTCCCTCAGCCCTGGCAGGACTCAGAGTCCTGGCTTCTCTGTGAAGAGCGGGCCTGGGTGGGCCCCACCTTCCGAGGCGGGGAGGGCACGCCATGCAGCGTGGAAAGTGAAGAAACGGACTTTCTGGCTAACCTGCCGGACAGGCCTTAATCACCGCTGAGGGCTGCGGGGAGAACAAAGCCTTGAAACCCAACCCCGGCGATGGCGGGCGGGCGGGCGGGGCGGCGGGAGCCCTGTGTGCGCCAGGCAGGCGTCCCTCGGCGTCCTGGGAGCTGCCTCTCCTCTCGCGGGGAGGCCGCCATTTCCCGCTCGCTCGCAGCAGCCTCGCCGCCCGCCCGGCTGCACGGCCCCGGCGCCGCAGAGAGCAGACGGCCGGCTGCCCTGCTCCCGCAGACCACAGCTCAGCAAGCGACCCCGTGGCTGAAAACTGACCGCAGGCTCACCCATAGTCGTGTGGCGTTTTCATAAATGCAGACTTAGTGTTCAGCATGCTGCCCGGCGCTCTGACATCTAAGCGTTCCACCTGGGTTACTAGAGAAAACGCGAGCAAATCGACCTCTTTTCCAGACGCGCGCCCAGAAGTCTGAGTGCCGCGGCTGGCTTTGCGAAACATGGTTTCTTCAGCCCCAAAGCCTTGCTCATCAAGTACAGTGAACGCAGTTTTGTGCCACAAAAGTCGGCCGTGTTCCCCCGCCTCGCTGTCTCCCAGACCTTAAAGCTCAGCGCGAAAGCCACGATCGGTGCGGACGCTGCTGGCTCGGGCAGCGCGAGGTCACGGGGGCGCGGGCAGAGCGCTGCGCGGGCGGTTCCCACGTGAGGTGTGTTCTGTGGCCGCCGCCCGTCGACGGAAGACTCTTGAGAGCAGACTTTGGACCCGACCGTGGAACTGCTGGGCGGCGGCGGCCGCCTTCCCTTTCTCCCCAGTTTCCGGCTCTGCGGGAGGACCGGCTCGGCCAGCCAGCTCGGGTCCACGCTCCGACCCTCACGTGCGGGCCGCGGGCGGGACCCAGCCTGCCCGCCTGCCCACCGCGGGCCCCCACCCCGAGCCACGGGCACCGCAGCCCTTCCCACGCCCTGGGGCCTCACGTCGTGGCCGATGGGGAAAGAGTCTTCCCGAAGTTTCTGCCACTAGGTGGGAGGTGGGAACCCTCACAGTTGGCAGCCCCACACTGTCCTCTGGGTGGACAGGACACCCGTCGCCAGACGCGCACGCCAACCGGTCCCCAGACGGGCCCACGAACCCCCAAACAGCTCCATGTACCCACACCCACCATGAGGGTCCCACCTTCTCCTCGCAGAGGTTTGCCCTCCCCCTGCCCCCCGAGCCCTGCAGCCGTCTGCCGCCACTGCCCAGTCCTCTCAGGCAGCCCTGCTGGGCACCTCAGCGTCCAGCCCAGGCCCTGCCCACGCACGAAGCAGCTCCCTGGGCTCCTGCCTCTGCCTTACCTGCCCCAACAGGTTCTGCGCCTGAGGAGGAGGTGGAAGGCCACTCCCTGCCCAACCAGGCAGCCAGCCAGCGTCCAGCACTGTCCCTGAGCCCAGGGCGCACTAGGCCTCAGACAGACACAGAGGAGTCTCGGCGCCAGACACCCCAAATTCCTGTCAGCCCAAGGTCAGCCCAGCGCCCAGAGGGGCTCCGACCTCGCCTGCCCGCTGCCGAGAGCACACAGGGCGGGAGACCGGCAGGGAGCCGCCTCCGGAAAATCAGCTTCTGCTCCCCGCGCAGCACAAAGGACACACCTAGGTTGAACGTGTGCAGGTAACAGCTCGCCTGGCCGTTCGGGAAGGTTTGAGGGAAACTGGGAACAATGGGCTGGTCCTCCTGCAGCGCAGGGCAGGGCAGGGAGAGACGCAGGGCCCCCCACCCGCCTTACATGTAGGGCCTCACCCCGCCCCACGCAGGTGTCTGCTCCCGCCGGCCAATCTCCGCTCCTGGCCACCGACAGGTGTGTCCCCCGGGCTCCCATAGGCCGGGAGGGAGGCCGTGTGACGCAGGGGAGGCGGTGGCACATTCCTGCCCCCCTGCCGTGGGGCCCAGGCCTAACAAAACCGGGAAGGCAGTTTCTGCAGGAGCCGAGGTGGGGCCGGAGGCACGGCCGCAGCTCCTGTTAGGCCAGGACCAGGAAGGGGCAGTGTGGGTGTCCACCCTGCGCACTGTTTTCAGGGAGCCCGAACAACAGCGCCTGCCCAGTGGGGCTGCAGTGCACCTGGACCCAAGGCGAGGGTTGGGCCTGCCCCTGCTGGGGCAGCCGCCAAGGGTCTCAGACCCTTTCCTGTGTGTCCCCAGCGCACCCTCGGGGAAGGCCACCCCAGAGCCAGGCTCAGACCCACACACACACTTTCTGGTGGGAAGAAGCTGCCAGAGGGACCCATCTAGGCCTCCCTGCAAGGTCAGGGGTCTGACGGAGCTAGATCTGGTGACCCTGGGCACCTGTGTTGACTGAGCATCTGCTTCGGAAGCCCAGGGCCAGGGCTGTAGGACACAGGGATGGGGCACAGCATACCAGGCCAGGCAGGAGGAGGCCTCTGGCGGGGCCTGGGGCCTGCTGGGCCCCTCCCGGCGGGAGACCCCACAGGGAAGAGGCAGGGCAGCGGTGGCGGCACCATCTGCGGAGCCCGAGGGCCGCGGTCCACATCTCTCCACAGGAACCGCCCTGTCCTGGGAGCAGAGGTGGTCTCTGGCCCAAAAACTGCCTCCGGGGATGGAGGCCGAGGGGGCCCACACTCCAGGGGTGCCACCCTCTGCTGCGGTGGCTGGATCTGTGCCCCTGCAGGTTCTGCACAGGCCATGGCCCCAGGGGCTCCGGCGCACTGGGTCGCATGGGCCTGAAGCCTCCGTCGCCTTTCAGAGTGGGGTTCCGTCTGCTGACCCTCTGCACCCCCGAATCGGCCCCGTTCCCAGCTGAGCGCAGTCTGGACTTGAGAGTCCCAAGGACTCTGCTGGGGCTGCGGGCCCCACCCAGGCTCCTACCCCAGGCAGCCAGGGGCTGGTCTGCGCTGACCTGGGCCCAGTGACCTCAGACTCCCGGCCCCTGGCCCCTGTGGGCTGCAGTGGGCACAGCACCCTCAGGACTGTCAGGAGCCCCTCGGGAATCTATGTTCAGGTGGGTGGGCTGGGGTGCAGTCAGGATACACTGACCGGTGGGCACCCATGTTTTGGGGGGCTTGAGGTGTGACCGCTAGCCCCAGAGGTGCTGCCTTCGGGTGGGGTGGGGAAGGGCTGTGAGCCTCCTGGGACCCCCGCGCCCACCCCAGTGGCCTCCTGGTCACCCGTGCTCGGGGCCACGGTCAGATTGCCGGTGCCCCCGGGGCAGACGAGGGCCGCTGCCCACAGCACAGCAGTGTCCACTGAGCCCCTGAGAGCCAGGACTGGGGACGGGGCTCCTGGTTCCGATTCCACGTCTGTCCCGGGCTGGGCCAGGGCAGGCTTCCTTCTGTCTCACATCTCATGGCGGCTCTGCCTGTCCTGCCATCTCTGACCACATCCTGCTGCCGGCTGGGTCAGGGCTGCCCTGCCTCTCCTGGCTCCCACGTCCCTCCTGGTCACAGCCCGCTCCCGACTCAGGGAGCGTGTTTCTGCAGGAGTCGAATCGAACATCTCCCCAGGATGGCGCTCGGACTGGCCCCGGGCCTGGCTGCAAGTCTGCTCCACGCGGGGCAGCTGCGTCGGCAGCCTCGCCTCTCCCGGGCCTGCCTGGGGCAGCCGTGTCACAGAGGCCAAGGAGCCCTGGCCTCTGGCCTCCAGGAAGCAGCGATCTTCATTGGGGCGGCCGGCGGCCCCGATCACGCGTGTGCAGGAAAAGCCCATGGTGGCGAGGAAGGTGCTGGTGGGCTTGGTGGCCGCTGACTGGCCTCACGGTGACCAGCCCCTGCTGCCGTGCCCTGCTCTGCCACATGCCGGCGTAGGAAGGAGACCCAAACGGCTGGACCCCGGATTATAGGCGCAGCCACCTGGCCGGAGGCCCTGGTCCCCACAAGGGCAGGTGCGTGGTCACTTGGTTTCGAACGGCCAGCCGAGGCGTCCAGTGCCCTGCGAGCATGTGGGGTGCAGCAGCAGCATCACAGGCTGCCCCCCCAGAGCATGTAGGGCCTCCCGCGCCCCAAGCTGGGCGGTCGCTCTTAGCCCTGCAGTTCCGGCACTGCCCGTGCTGGCCTGGGCACACCCCACCCAAGGGCGTGTGCGGGCAGGGGGGCCTCCAGCAGGGGAGCCCTGGTGGCTCTGCCAGATGGCCAAGCAGGGTGCCCAACCGGACAGGTGAAGAGACAGGCAGCTGCGGTCGCCCCCCCGCAGGGCCCATCCTGCCGCGACAGCAGGAGCGGTGGGAAGGGGACGGCTCCTCCCCAAGGCAGGGAGGTCTGACTGGGACGGCCGGCAGAAGCCTCCACGCTGGGAACACAGTCAGCCTGGTGGCAGCGCTGGCCGGGGGACCCAGCCCCCAGCCCTGCCTGGGGCTGAGGCCTCCTTGGGCGGGCGGGCAGGCGGGCAGGCGGGCAGGACAAAGGTCCATTGTGCTCCACTACTTCCTGCATGGCTGCCTGGCCGCATCCCCGGGCCCAGCCTGGAGGCCCCGGGCTGAGGGGCTGGTCTCAGTGCCAGGGACGGCCTTCCCCGGGGCCGTGCTGGGCCAGGAGGGTCCTGGAGCCCCCGGGAGCCTTGGCCCAGGGCCCTGCCCACGCCGCCAGCGCGGCCCAGGACTCCCCTCGGCACCCACGCAGGTTCCTCCACCGCTGTCCTGGTCGCAGCAGAGCAGACGCCTGGGCGGGCTGGGTGGGCGCTGTGCCGCTGCCGGCCGCACGTGGCCTCCACTTGGCCAGCTGTCCCCCGGGGACACTGTCCTTCGCCCCGGCTGACTCTCGGGGCAGTCAGAGAGTGGACTGGATGGGGGCCGTGCCCTGTGTCCCCCGTGTCCCCGAGTGCTGCCTTTGGCCCCGGTCAGCCCCATCCTGGCCTAGTCGCCAGGCCCAGCAGAGCTGGACCCTGGGGCGGGGTTTTGACTCGACCGCACCCCCGCCAAGGGCATGGTTCTGTTTTGGGGGCCTCCCGGCAGGGACTTTCCTGCTCCCCTTTTCCCCACTCTGGCTGCCCACGTGGCAGAGACCCGCCCACCCAGGGAAGGCCTGCGGCCGCTCAGCTTCAGGGCAGGGCAGGGTGTGCCCGGGCTCCACCAGGTGTGTCCCTGCCCAGTGCCCTCCTGCCACACCGACAGGTGAGCCTCCTGGTGCAGGAGGGCGCGGCCACCCCAGGTGGATGCTGCACGGAGCAATGCCCCCCACCAGCTCTTCATCCTCCCTGCTCCCCACCCAGCCCGGAGACTGGGCCTCTCTGGTGCTGGGAACATGTGCCCCCAGAGGGACTTGGGGTGAGCACAGCGCTGGGTGACCTCTCCCACTCTCCTGGCAAGTCCTGACCACTCCTCCCCGACCCTCCGGCCCCGGACCATGCTCTCAGGCCTGGAGTCCAGGTCCACAGTCCGAGTCGCCTCAGCTTGGAGCCCCTCCACGGAGACCCGCAGCACCCGGGTCCTCAGGCCTGTCTCCAGGGCCACGGCACCTATTCCAGCCGAGAACGGACCATGTTCTCACTTATCCTGTCAGGCAGCCAACCCCCAACCTCAGACTGTCCACTTAGGCTGGAGCACTTGATGCTCTCAACCCAGCCCAGTGGTCAGCCTCGGGTGCTGGGCCCAGCGGTCAGCCCTCAGGCCTCCCTGACCCTCCTGCGGCAGCTGGTCCTCGTGTGCTCTGCTCGGCTGCCAGGCCAAGGCGCCCGGGCCCCCATCTCAGGAGCGCTGCTCCATGGGAAAGGAAGGACGGGGTAGAGGAGACCGGGGCGGAGGGTGGAGCTTCGGGGGCCCCGACTTCTGGAGTCTGGGGAGAACCGGAACACACCGTCCAGTGTGCGCGCTCATCCCAGGCTCCGGTGGGCTCCGGTGGGCAGGCGGGGCAGGCGGGGCGTCCCGGTGAGACTCCCGGCCGAGGGCCACAGAGAACGGGCAACTGCTGTCTCTTTCTCGTGCGGGAGCTGAGGGTCAGTCAGGGTCTGCTGGGCGTGGACCCACACGGGAAGGAATGCCAGGCGGGGTGTCGGGGAGGCAGTGGTCGATAGAGCAGGCTCTCTGGGGGGCAGCAGTTCAGCAGCATTCACGGGGCACAGCAGAGATGCCAGCTGTCCCTCTGGGCCTTCGGGGAACCGGTAGATGGGAGGACAGTGAGGCTGGAAGCAGCAGCAAACCAGGTCTAAGTGTCCGGGGAAGTCTCACTGCTGAGGTCAGGTTGGCCCCTGTTCTGACACCGGGAAGTACTGGGGACAGGAGGAAGGGGCAGGGTCCCCAAGGGAGTGCATGTGCCTGACAGGAGACTCTCCCACAGAAGGTTCTAGCCCCAAGTGGTCATAGAATGAGGTGAACCTGCTGGTCACCCAAGCACTGTGTCTTCCAGGGACACTCAGGCCAGAGGACTGGACTGGACAGGGCTCGGTGCCCAAGAGGAAGGCAGATGGGGAGTCAACTGCATCCTAGAGACAAGTGTGCCCACAGGGGTCCTCCAGCACAGGTGCGCCAGGTGCAGACAGGTGAGCGGGACGGCAAGCACCGGTGTCGGAGGCTCGAGGCCGTCAGCTGTGCGATGAGCGGACGCAGACCTCCAGCAGAACACTTACTGCTCTAGAACATTTTAAGAGTACAGTTTTTAACCACCAGTGTGAACAGCTAAAATGGAAATAGAACAGAATGCTGCTTCTCTCTCCCCGCCTGCCTGCTCGCCTTCATTCCCATCTGAGCCTTTGCTTTAAAAACTGCGATTTTTATGTCTGGGGGTCTAGAGCTTATTCAAAGGATACGGTAGATTAGAAAAATAACAAAAGTGAACTTGGAGAAATGTAAACATAGGAGAACCACAGATTAAAACTTGGTGGATAGACTTAACATCTGATTTAATTACTTTTTAAAAAACTTGG
The DNA here is from genome assembly GCA_004363575.1 of Solenodon paradoxus. Classification (NCBI taxonomy): domain Eukaryota; kingdom Metazoa; phylum Chordata; class Mammalia; order Eulipotyphla; family Solenodontidae; genus Solenodon; species Solenodon paradoxus. The sequence goes on along the minus strand of RJWH01004546.1, from coordinate 86,843 downwards.
ACACGCGAAGATAGCTAAGAATTCCCGGGATGAGGCAAGAGATGAAAAAGCGGAAGGCAGGGAAACCGCGGGGCGGGTTAGGATGCCTGCCCCTGTGTGCTGGGCGGTGTGTGCGCGCAGGGGCGTGTCCACGTGTGCACGCGTGTCCAGTGTGCATTTCGTGTATCTGTGAACATCGTGTGTTTTGCACGCACGCAGTCAGAGAACTAGAAGAGGAACGGTGAGAACAGATTGATAATCTATGGCGCGCCCCAGTGACTCGGGCGTTAAGTCTGCGGCTCCCGATCGTCCACGTGAAGCCGAAGACCACGCTCGTGACCTGTGGCCCCGGGAACACCAGAGTGATGAGCTACGTCAGTAAAATGCTGCTTCTTACCCCCTGCCCGCCTGCCTATTTGCCTTCATTCCTGCCTGCCTCCTACCTCAGGAAAATTAATTTACGGAGGAGGGCGAGGCTTTTCCAGCATTCTCCAAAAGCATCAAACGCAGCCCACGGCACAGCCGAGCTGTGGAGTCTGGGCGTCCAGGGCAGAAAAGACCCCCCGCCTGGAAGGACAAGAGCACAAGGGAAGAGCCGGACACTTGCCGCCCGCAGCCCTTGGAGGAAGGAGGCCCGGAACTGGGCTTCCGATCCGGAGGAGGCCATGGGGCACCTGGGATTCGCTAACAGTGACGGCCCAGAGGACGCTGGCGTGAGGCGGGACGGGACATGGGGAGGGTCTGCTGGCACAGGGACTGGCACGTGCAGAGACAAGAGGTTCCTCTGGATGCACCCGCAGAGTCCAAGGTGACCTTGGCAGAGGGGTGTGCTCGGAGTGAGGGCCCCAGCCCACTCCCGGGGGTGCTGCCCAAAACAGCTCCCTGCGGGGAGGCGGGGAGGCGGGGGAACACACTGCCTGGAAACGGCTCCACTGACCGGGGCGGTGCCTGTGGCTCCAGGCCCACGCAGCTGTGCCAGCTGGGCCTCCCTCAGGGCCGCCTCGTCCTGATCTCGAGGGCCCCGAGACGCCAGGTCTGGGGGCAGCTGCCCCAGGCTGCTCTCCAAGGAGTCCAGCAAAGAGGAGGCCGCCGGCAGCCCTGTGCCCCTGAGGAAGACTGGCCGGGTCTGGGCAGCGTGGGCCCTGGTCCTGGATGGGAGCAGCAGCACTGGCCGCGCAGTTGGGTCTGGGTGGGACATTGCAGGGTGGCAGGGAGTGTCTCGGCCCTAAGCGTGGGGAAGGGTCTGGATGGGGCCCACTGCTCGGCAGGCTGCCTGGGCCCAGCCCACACCTGACCTCAGCCCTGAGCCCTGCACCTTGAGGACCCGCCTTTCCCCGACCAGGGCGCACTCGGGGTCAGCAGCCCCCCGGCGCAGGTGGTTCAGCCCCCGCCCCAGCAGACACCGTTCCTGACCGATGGTGACCGCGGTGTGTGCTGGCCTCTCCATCGCCTTCCTCTTTGAGAGAAAGACCGGGTCACATAACACAGGATAAGTGACCAATGATGAGCCGGGGCCCAGATGGCCCCTGGGGCTGCTGGGGCCCTGTGTTCACAGGGTGAGGGCACTGCTCCCTCTGGCCCTGAGCCCACCCTGAAAGGCCTGCTGCTCCGGTGGGAATCTGGCCTCAACCTGGGGTCCCTCCATGCGGTGTCCAGCAGGCCTGGGCCGAAGGCCCCATGGGGCCACCTGAGGGTGTGGGTGTCCCTCATGATGCCACCTGAGCAGCGAGCAGGGCCAGGCGCCCCTGCAGCAGGCCCGCGGTGCTGGTGCGGGGCCAGGTTGTGGGCACACCCTCCCACTCCCGGCTCCTGGTCTGAACCTGTGGGACTGACTGCCCGGGGCGGGAGGGGGGTCACCGCTGGCCGACAGGGGGCCGGCTGTCTCCTGCTCTGCTGGGAAGGCCACGCCTGGGGTCCTGCCCAGGGGCCCACCCTCTTAGGTGGGTCCAGGCCCAATGACTCACTGCTCAGGGGAACAAAGAGCTGCCAGCTCAGGCTGTGGCCCTGGCACCTGCCTTCCGCACGAATGGGATGTGCCAGGGCCCTGGCCACCCGCTGGCCAGGGGGCAGGAGCTGGGCCCACAAGGAGGGGCGGCCTGGAGAGCAGCCTCACCCAGGCGGGGTCAGGACAGAGAGTGCTTCCTGGGAGGAGACGCCCCGACCAGACCATGTGGGTGGAGGCAGCTCAGTGGGGACACACATCCTGGTCCCTGAGGGCCTGGCCATGGGGCCTCGGGCCTCAGAGCACCCAGAGTCACTTGCAATGATCCCTCCCATCAAGATCACCTCCATGTGAGGACCCATCTCTCACACTCACCTCCGCTTCCAGGACACGCCCCCAAGCCTCACTCACCTCCTTGCTGCCCCCTCTTTAGCAGCATGGTTGGCATGTCAGCTGCCCTGTCATAGCCTGTGCCTCCCTTTCCCATCTGATACAATTTCCGTCTGATGTAATGAGGGCCTCGGTCTGAACCTGCAGCCCTGGTGCCGTCTGCAGCATTTATACCAGCTTCCCGTCCTGCCCTCAGGATGCAGCCCTGTCCTCCGGCCGCGCACGTCCCCTTGCGTCTCCCTGCCTATCACCCGCTGGTGCTTAGGAAGGCTGCCGAGTAATGCGTTTCAGATTTTATGAATCTGCGATATTTCTCAGGGTAAAACTTTGCCATTTGTTGTGAACTCATTTTAAACTCTCAATAAAAACATCACTTCCCCTATTTCACATTTTCTTTTTGAGGAGAGCCATGAATCACAGCACCTGCACCTGCCCCGCCAGCCCTGCTTGGGTGGGCGCTCGCCTGGCGCAGCCCCGTCCTCCTGTGTGAGACCCCTTCTCTGCTCGGACGGCTGGCTTGGGGCCTGGCTCCCGCCCGCCGCTGCCTCCTGCGACAGAGCCCCCAGTCTGACATGGTCTCCGTGCGGGGTCTCTGCGTCCTTCGGGGTTAAGCCTGCCCACCGGGTGCTGAGGAATGGGAGATGCCGGCAACGCCGTGGCATTTCCTCCTGAGCCTTCAGGAGCCCCAACTCACAGCGCTCCAAGCGCCCCGTGGCCCGCCTGGCTCCTGGAGCCCTGAAGGGGCTGTGGCGTCCACTGTGCGGAGACTCAAGGACAAGCAAATGCTCACGAGCAGCGTCCAGCCAGCACTGGTTTAGGCACAGCAGCCCTGGTGACCCCTCCTCGCTGCCGCAGGGGCTGCGGGCTTGGCCCCACAGGACCTTAGGAGCAGGGGCCGAGCCAAGACAGTGGGTGAGGGGTCCTTGCCAAGGAAGGCCGCCTCAGGTCCCTGGGCTGTCTGACTGGGCCCTCCTGGTGTCCACCCGCCTCTGGGCACCTCGGCAGCCCTCCCAGCTCTCCCGGCGCCCAGGCCGCAGTCCTTGTCTGCGATTCAGGCTGGCCTTCCAAACACCGGCCTTAGCATCCAACCGAGGGAAGATTCAGACTGGGGGGTGGGCGGGGGCCGCAGCCCTATGGGGCCGGTGGTGCTGGGGGGCGGGCTCAGGCTGTCCCACCTGGACACCCTGAGGGGTCCCGCCAGCGCCTTCGGGGCCGGGTGCCGAGCCTGGGCGGAGCTCCCGGCTGCGACCCAAGCCTCCTGCCACCTCCTGCCCTGCCCCTCGCCCAGGTGGCTCTGGGACCCTGTGGTGGCAGCTGGCAGGGCATCTGCGGGGCTGGGCACTGGGAGGCCCCACTGTGCAGCCTGACCCCTCTCCCCTGTACCCCTCTTCCAGAAGGTCCCCTCTCCTCCCAGATGAACCTCTGAGAAACCGGGCACCTACCCCCGCAGGCCACGGCCCCATGTGCACCCCACAGTCACGTACCCCCGGGGGAGTAAGTGCTGGACGATCCTGGTCAGGGGCAGAGGTCAGGTGGGGTCACTCATGAGATCAAGAGTGTCGGCAGAGAGGCACTATGGGCCTCTCCATTCCTCCCCTGGATCCCACCTGGGGACACCCCTTCCCAGCCCCCGTGGCCCTTAACTACGCCTGGCCTGCTCGGCTCGTGGGCCACGAGGACGCCACAGTCCCCTGCGGGCCCAGGAGGGGACACACAGGATGCAGGGTCCGCGTCCCGGGCAGCGGTAGTTTCGAGCACGGCTGTGTAGGCAGGCCTGCAGGCAATTCAAGGGTGCCGGTGGCCTCTGGGAGCGGGGATGGTTCATGAAAGTGGGTGCTGGGGAGAGAGCCCCCAACTTTCTGCCACCTTGTGGGGGGCAGCTGACCCGAGCCGGAGGCGGGTCCAGGATCCACGGCCTCTCTGCCTGCTGCCCGGTGGGGACGAGGATGTTGTGGCCTGTTTTTTTGCCTCGGGGTAGACAGAGAGGCCACTCCTAGGGGGACTCATACCCAGAGCCTGGGAGGTGACAAGGAGAAAAGAGTTAGGGCCCTGGGGGGGTGAGCCGGGTGGGCCTGCCTCCCGCACTGGCACTGCGCAGGCCTGGGGCAGGAGGCAGAGTCCTGTCTGGGAAATCGTTCTAGAACTAGCCTCCAGCTTGGCCGCCTGGTCTTCACAAGGCTTACAGAGGACAGAGGCAGAACCATCCAGAAGCCCCACATTTATCAGGTTAGGCAGCGACAGGGAAGGGCAGCTGCTGGGACCCAGAGCAGGCGGAGCCCAGCCCGAAAGGCGGGGAGCCTGCGCTGCCCTGGAAACCACGGTGGCTGGAGCCCGTGAGGCTGCGGGGCCTCAGGTGCTGCTGGAGCCCCGGGGGGCGGCTGATGCAAGAGCAGGGAAGGCAGGCAGCAGCTGGGCGGTTGCCACAGCAGGGAGCGGGCCCTCCGCCCTGTGCCGGGGCCCCAGCCCCAAGGGGGGCTCTCGGCTCCAGCGGCAGAGTGCCGAGCCCACTTGGGGGCCTGGCAGGCCGGCCTCCTCCTGCACCTCCAGGCCCGGCTGCCCACTGCCCGGGCCCTGGACCGGCAGCCTGTGCGGGGCCTCCCTGGGGCCCCAGCGTTAACAAGGCCGCTGGGCCTGCAGCCCTCCACCTGGGTAATTGGTCTCCAAGGCAAGAAACTCTCACCGAGATGTCTGGGCTGTTGCTGAGGATGGGGCTTGAGAAAATTACCGCCCCCTTTTCCACCTCACTGAGCCTAATTGTGTACGGCCCCTTCCAGGCGCCCCCGCCCGCTCCCCGCTTGTTTTTCAGACGCTCACGAGAAAGGCCGGTGACACTAGCCCGAGGATGGACACAAGGAGGGGCGGCGAGGGGCGCTGGGACCACGGAGAGGGGATCTTGATCTGACCAGATGGGGTGTTTGGCAAGGGAGCTTTGCTTCTCATTGCGCTGAAAGCCCCAGTAATGAGCTGTTTTAAATGGAGCGGTGGCCTCCCGCGCTGACCATGCTGCACACCCCTCCCTCTGGTGCCCAGAGGCAGCTTGCCCATCGCTCCCACGTTCCTCGTCCATGGACGTGCCCGTGGACCCTTCCCGTCACAGACACCACACTCCCCAGGGCTGAGGTGGTCACCCCCATGCCCGCCCTGCACCCTCTGTCCTAGACAAAGGGACATGACTGTCCAGAGCCCAGGCCCCACATCCTATGGGCAGCGGGGGCCGAGCCAGCCAGCAAGGATGGAGGGCGGGTCACAGGGCCCCGAGACCGGAGGGTCTGCAGTAGCGGGACACTTCTCTCGAAGGCCGGCCGCAGGGCAGGGGCCATGGAAGTGAGACGTCAGACACTCCTGCCACGTCACACCAGGGAGTGGTCCCTGGCCTGGAGTCCCGGGGTGTCCTGCAAGCACTCAGCCCCAGTGCGATGGGTCGGCGACCAGGGACCAGCACCGAGTCGTGCAGCAGCTGATGGAGCAGAGTGCTGGTGCCCTGGCACAATGTGCTGAGAGGACCGGTGAGAAGGGAGACCATGGCAGCTCTCGGTGCGCTGATGGAGAAGTGGTTACACCCCTGCCTCTGCTGGCACAGTCCCACACCCCCCAAGGACCCAGGTTCACGTCCCAGGTTGCGGGGAACAACCAAGATGAACAACTAAATGAAACACAACGTGGTGCTTCCTCCTCCTCTCTGCCGGCCTGCTCGCCATCACACCTACTAGTACCTGTCCTTTCAAAACAGACTGTGCCTCTTCCCCTGGTGGACACGACTGACTTAGAACAGGAGCTGAGACAGGTGGAGGGGGCAGAGGGTGGGGGCTGTGGGCCAGGAGGGCCAGGTCTTGGGGCCTGTGTGGTCACACGTCTGTGACCGGGCTAGACTGGATCGGAGCTGCCCAGGCAGCACATCCTGGTCCAAGATGCTCTGGATCCAGCCCAGGACGCGAGTGTCGCTGGTAGGGACGTGTCTGGGGACAAGGTAACTGGGGAAAGAAGGGCACTGGGGAGCCAGAGGGTCCTGTGTGAGGAGATGGAGGGGAGGGCCATCTCCAGGCTCAGCGCAGGAGGGGAGCAGAGCACGGAGGTCACTGTGACCTTGAGGAGCGGGAGGGAGGCGCCGAGGAGGAGCCAGGCTGGGCTGCAGAGGCTGTGAGCAGCCCTCCCGAAAGGGAGGCAGAGAAAACGGGCGCAGCCGGAGGGTTGCTGTCCAGGAGGGTGTTCAAAAGATGGGTGCACTCAGTTCCCACGGGGCCGGGGGTGCCCAGACAGAGGACCCAGGGGCAGGCGCCTCCACAGCACCGGCCTGAGGAGGGCTCGGGCCAGCTTCAGAGGACATGGCTGGGAGTCACCCCGCAGCCACCCCCCACCCAGTGGCGGGAGCTGAGATACGGAGGGGAGGCCTCTCCACTGGGGCCTGGGGACTCGGCTGGATGGAGGAGGCTGGGTCCCCACCGGCTGTCTCCACTGGGTCTGGCCTGGGAGGCTGTGCTCCCGACGTTGAGGAAAAACGGCGGGTCCAGGGGAGCACAGGCCTGAGACCTCAGTGGGGGCTGGGGCAGGACGTGGATCAGGTCAGGGAGGTGGAGGTGGGAGACAGAATGGCAGGGATGGGGCGTCAGTGGGACCCTGAGAGGGGTCAAGTCTAGGGGGTGAAAGCCATGGCCCCATTTCTGTAGCACCCACAGTGCCCCAGAGCTGGGTGGGGACCAGACCGGGTCCCAGGAGGGTCTGTCAGTAATTCTGGGCATCAGAGGTGTCCTGGCCCCGCTGGAGCTGGAGCCGGGTTGTGAGCTGACCGCTGGGGGTGGGCTGTGGAGGCCCAAGGCCCGGCTCGGATGCCGCAGGTCGCAGCAAAGCGGCAGCGAGGGTGTCGGTACAGAAGCCCGATCCGCACAGCTCGGACACCCGGGAACCGGCCAGGCTGACTTGAGCCCAGCAGCTGACTCAGAAGCGCCGTGCGGTCACGTGGTCACAGCGGGATCCTGACTTCCCAGCACACGAGCTCCTCAGGGACACTGGGTGTTCAGCGCTGCACTCCACATGGGTTCAGCTTTTTGAGAAAACTGCCTGGGATTTTCCGCAAGTCCCCGTCACGGCCGTGTGCAGAGGCTGAGGTGCCCACGGGGACTGCGCAGGTCCAGGCCTGGTGCATGAGGCAAGGCTGTCCCCCGCGCCTCACGCTATCCCGCCAGCCTTCAGGGACAGGGTGCCTCGCTCAGGGTGCCCGCACCCATCCCTGCTGCCTTTGCTGCCCTGGGGTTGCAGGCCTGGCTGAGTCTCCGTGGCCTGTGAAAGCAGCGGGGTCTGACCCAGGGACCCTTCCCATCCCTACTGCTTCCGCCGGTCCACAGTGGCCCGGCTCCTCCCAGAAGCCTGCAGACAGGGTGCCGACGCCTCTGGGGAGCGCCCCTGCGGCTCCCGGGCAGCACACCTCTCAGGCTAAGCGGGTCCCCCACGAGCAAACCTGAGGCCTGGGCCCAGCGCACTCGGGGGCCCTGAGACCTGTCGAAGAGATGAGACCCCAGACTTTGCTCCTCCAGGCATTACGGGCCCCAAAAGGCAGCCCCCAAACAGCCCAGGCCTGCCTCACCCGGGGTCTCAGGCGACACCCTTAGACAGTGAGAAGGTGTGATGACAGCCAGGGCCCCAGAGCCCTGGGACCCCGATCTCCTGGGGCGCCACCAGCCCACCCTCCCTCTGCTGCCCAGCAGCGTCCTGGCAACCTGCTCTGGCCACCCTCCTCCAAACAGACAGCTGGCGCCCTTCCTCATGTCAGGGGTCCTACCTTTCAGGGGGCCTGGCAGGACTGGTGGGGAGGAGGCTGCATTCCTCCCCACCAGCACGGCAACCCCAGCGCAGCCCCACTCCTGGCATGACCAGAGAGGGGGCGGCGGACACTGGGGCCCACACGTTGAGGCCTCTTCTCCCCCATTTGTCCACTTCAGTGCGACCCAGCTCTGCTGGCCTCTCCTGGGAAGGGACCTGGCCACCTTGGCTGAGGCAGCTTGGGGACATTTGCCCCAACGGGGTCCAGCGGGTGGGCCGGCGATAGGCATTGGGCTGGGGAGATGCAGGACAGACAGACGGATGGGTGGAGCCCAGACACAACCTGAAGATTCGGCTTCGGCTGCAAAGGGGTTGTCGGGAACCGAGCGGGCAGTGTCTAAAGGTCGGTGCAGACAGAGGCATCGCTGATCCAGAAAACCCCGCACCTCACCGCCGCCGAGAGGGGCCCTTCCCAATACAGGGCCACAGCGGGCAAAGGCTGAGTGCCACCGAACAGACGCCTGGGCAAATGACAGTGGCCTGTGGGCTGCCAGGTGCCAGCTGCCCAGGTGCCCGGTTCAGGAGCAGCTCGGACAGCATTCCTCCAGCCCTCTTCCAGCTGCCCTGTCTTGTGACCCTCACACCGGGGTTCTCTGGAGGAACCAGGCCAGCTGAGGGGGGTGCCAAGTCCCACGTGGGCCCCGAGCACTGAGGTCCACCCCTCGCTGCCTGGACCCGCCTCATCTGGCCTTGATTTCCCCACCTGTACTGTCCCCTCCCTGTCTCTCTTCTCCACTGCAGTCTTTTCTAAAACAAACGCTGGGTAAGGGCAGGAGGCCGGACGCAGAGGCAGGGGCCAGCACTGCAGTGTCCCCTACAGGCGCACGAGCATTTCTGGACCACAGCTCAGCCAAAGGTGTCGCTGTTACTGTTCCACAAGCTGGAGAGCAGACAGGGAGCACATTCCCACATTCGCAAAGCGCTGCACCCCACCGTCTCCTCTGGCGCGGCCCAGGCAGCCTGGGGCCACCACCTGCCCTCCCCAGTGACCACCCACTTCGGGGTCAGTGCTAACCCATGCCGAAGACGCCCAGGGGGGCAGCGAGTGGGTTTCGGGACCCCTCTGGCCCTCTCGGTGGCCGGAGGCACCAGCGGCAGGCCAGAGCCAGGCTTCTGACCAGCACTCAGCTGCTCCCTCAGCTGAGCAGACCCGGCCAAGACCCACGCTGCAGACCCCGAGGGCAGACGCCCTCACCAACTGGTCAGCCCCTTGCAGAGCAAGCAGTCTGTACAGTAGGAGTGGGGGCACGTGTCTGGATAAACATTTAAATTGTACAAGTTTAAGCTCAGCTTTCTGGAAAAGCCAGCTTTTCACAAGCTGTGAAAACCTACCCCCAGACCAGAGCGTGGGCCCATGTGATGGGCCCGTGTGGTGGCCCCGGCCTCCTCTCTCTCCCTGGGGTTCTGTCACCGTCACGTGTCACTGGGGGGCAGAAGGCACCCCACCAGGGGTGGGGGAAGCAGGAGTCCTGGAGGAGGAGGGGGAGGGGACGGGCTGTGTCCTGGGAAGGAGGTGGGCAGCGAGGTGACCCAAGAGAGCAGAGTCGGGGGACAAGCCTTTTCTGCAGGGCTGATGCTGCCGCCTCCTCCCGGCCCAGGGCCAGCAAGGCGGGAAGCCGTCAAGGCCTGACCTCTGGGACAGGGTTGCCATTGAATGTGGGGACTGAATGGGCCCAGGGCCTAGTGACCCTGTGTGCCAGGGGGTGTGAGCATAGGCGTGTGCCCCTGGCGTAGGTGGGGTGCATGTGCACAGCAGCAGGGGGGCCCAGAGGAGGAAGGAAGCCCCAGCCAGCAGGCAGGGTCTGAAGGGGCCCAGAGGACGGGGTGGAGTAAGCAGGTTCTGGAGCCTCAGGGGATGCAGAAGTGCCCGAGGGGGCACCCCACCCCGGGGATCCGGCCCCGCCCAGCTCCTCGCTTGGGGCCTGGCAAATGCCTGCTGTCACCTGACCCAAAGACCTCCCTCCTGGCGAGGCGGCCTCTGAACCCTCCCCAGGGTCAGGGTATTCGACCCCAGGCTGGGGGCTGCGCCGCACACGTGGGGAGCGGCGCGGGGCGGCGGCGCAGATGGGACCGGAGGAGTCCTCTCCCCACGGAGCCCCCGCCCCGCCGCTCTCCAGCCCCCGCGCACCTCAGGGCTCAGCACCGGGCTGGGGCCGGCCCGGGAGACCCGAGCGGGGAGCGGCGGGGCGGGGAGGCCGAGGGCGCTGCGCCCCGGAAAGCCCCTGCAGTGTCCCGGGCAACGGACGGACACGGAGGCTGGACAAAGACGTCGGCTGGGCGGCTCGGGCTCCCCTTCCGTTCGGACAGGTGCGCGGCCGCGTGTCCGGCGGGGCCGGCGGAGGCGGGGGCGGGGGGCCGGCGGTGTCGGCCCGGCTCCTCCCTCCGCGCGGCCACCGTCCGGCTCGCTCGGACCGGGCGGGAAGCCCGCCCCGGACACGCCCCGTGCAGGCCCGGCGCAGCGGGGCGGCGCCGCCTTTGTCCGCGCGCACCTGGCGGGGGCTCGGGTTTCCCTCCCGGGGCCCTGCGCCCCGCCCGCCGGGAGAACGGAGCGCCGACGCGGGCCGGCGCGGGCCGGCGCGGGCCGCCGGGAAGGGCCGGGGCGCTGTCCCCACGGGCGGGGCTGCGGGCTTTGACCCCGAGCCGCCCGCGACCGCGCCTTTGTTTGCATCGGCCACGGACTCGGGCGCCGGAACCCCGCCGCCGCGAAGGCGTCTGCGCTCCCCAGACCTTTTTTAAAGTCCGGCTGGAGTTCTCCCTTGAGGGTGGGTTTGGGGGAGCTCTGAGACCCGCACCCCCTGCTCGTCGGGTGGGCACCCTGGGGCCCCAAACGGCCTCTGCCCCTCTTGGTGTGCTGGGGGAATCTGCTGCCCTGGCCGGAAGCCCCCCGGGGCCCCTCACACGGGCTCAGCAGGCCTCACCCAGGCTCATGTGCCTTCTGAGCCGAATGCCTCTGCCCTGCAGGCCCTTGGAGTCACACATTATGCTGCAAGGTGGCCAGTGCTGCCCCGCACCAGGACGCCAGCACCCCTCCAACCACTGTGAACCCACCACCCAGTGTGAACCCCAGGAACCCCCACCACCATCCAGTGTGGGCCCCAGGACTCACCACCATCACCTAGTGTGGACCCCGGACCCGTCCGCCCAGTGTGAACCTCCCCCCGGCCCCCCAGGCTTCAGGGGTATGTGGCCACCAGGCTGTGGTGTGGTCGCCCTCCTGTGTGCACCCGCATGTCCCCGATTCGTCCCTAGCTCAGGGGGCCATGGAAGACCATAGCCCCGGCTGGGGCGCAGGCCTCACGGGGACCCGCCCCCACGCAGGCCTGCAGCCCTGGACCCCCCAGGGTGCTAGGGAGCCTCCACCTGTGCTGCTCACGCCTCTTCCCGCTCAGTGACGGGCGCCCACTTGGTGGTGGTTCGCACCACGGAAATGAGCAGGTGCCTCACAGGCTCGGCCCAGGCAGGGAGCTGGCCAGGCTCTGCAGGTTCTAGGGCGGGGGGTCCGATGCGGGGTCTCCCAACCACGGGGGTCTGCTGCTGTGGCAGTTTCCAGCTGTTGAAGCACAGGCACGGAGGGCCTGGGTCTGGGTGGGACAGTCCCCGGGGCCCATGCAGGGGAGTGAAGGCACACTCATGGGCCTCCCCACTGGAACGGACATGGCTGTGCATCGCCAGCACTGTCTGGGAAGGGTGTGCTGGGACAAAGGCGAGGGCACCACATTCCTGGCTGGGCTCTGTGGGTGGCCGGCCTGCCTCAGTCTCCCCATGGGCCACGGGTGTCCCCCGCAGCACCGCTCCCTGCGCTGGTACTGCCCCCGCTCCCCACTTGTCCTGGTCTCCTCCTGGTCACACACTGCAGAACGTGAGCACAGGCTTGCTGCTGTGTTTCCCTGACGGTTCTGCAGGGACGAGCCATCCACCTTTCTGCTTCTCTCCCAGGCCTGGGTCCCTCCAAAGCCCCAGACAATCCCCTCCTGGGCTGCACCCCTTGGTGGTTGGAATTGTGCACCCTGAGTTCTCACCTGGGGTCCTCACCCTGGAGGGATATGATCCGTTTGCTTACAGGGCTGTGAAGAGGTGTTCAGCAAAAACGGGATAATTTGGGCCTGACCAACCTGACCCATGTTTTCCTGAGATGAGGACACAGAGGGAGGGCCATGGGCTCCCCAAGGGGGCGCCCAACAGCCAGCTCTGGACCCCCATCTCATAACTGCAGCCCCCGGATGGCGGGATCCTGCCATCTAAGTCCAGGGCTGCACTTCTGTCTTGCTGCCCGCCCGCCACCCGCCACCCACCACGCAGCCCAGCAGGAGCCCCTCAGATGCTTTTCACTTTGGCTGACAGGAGAGAATACCTTCCCCAAGACCAGTACCCTGCCTGCTGTCCCCACACCCAGGAGGGCACTCCCACAGCCTCCAGCACTGGCTGCTTTTACGTCCTCTTAGCCAGCGTGACCTGCCCCAGGGCCATCTCGCCTCCAGCCAGGCCCAGAGCCCAGGCCCACTCTCAGCTCCTCCCTGTCCCAGCCAGTCCCCCCCATGCCCTGTGCACAGGGACCGCCCCTGTGCTTCCAGGGGCCCCGGACCTGTGTCTCACTCTCCTGAAACTCTCGGACTGCACTTTGCTCTAGACCAACGACCCCAAGGACCCCTCGTCCTGACCCCAAACCTCTCTTCACAGGCTCATATTCCTGACAATGTAAAAACACTCTTAGCATGGTATTGATTTTAACCTGCCATCTGCGTTAAAACTCATTCTAAGTCAGTTTGCCTGCTGTGGAATATTTTCCTATTTTAAGTTGGGACTTTCAAAGAGTAAATGTGACTGTAAAGAAATATGGAAAAAAAAATGCATTTCCTGTGTTTCTCCATCCTGCTCAAGGAGAAGACAAAAGAACAAAAGAAAAACATTATTTTTAAGATCCTCAAAGAGATTATAAACAAAACAAAGCCCCACTGGGGCCACAATAAAGGATCAGGTTTCTATAGAAATAAATACTCAGACAACAGAAATGAACTCTTGGGAATTAACCGGGAGGAGGAAATGCAAAGGCCAGTCAAAGGCCCCGGGAGGCAGGGCTCATGCACCTCCTTGGAGGCAGGGCCCAGGCAGGGGAGGTGCTGGGAACGGTGGAGGGCCCCCCACCCCTGCAGGAAGAGGGAGGGGCAGAAGTCAGGGGTATTTCTGAAATTATAATTCTAGACGCTTTCCTGGAAAGGCAGGGCTTTCCGAGTGCAAGATCTACCGGGCACCCAGCTGAACGAATGAGAGTGAAACAATAAAAACACACAAAGTGCATTTTCATGGGCAGTAGGGACAGAAGGAAGGCCCCAAACGTCCCAGGAATCAAGTGGCTGCATAACACGGGCAGGAGTTAAAATGACACCACTCTGACCCTGCAGCACAGCTGCGGACGCCCGGTGCCGTCTTCTCACCTGGCCGGAGAAAGCGCTGACCACGGCTGCCCCGGCCTGTCGGCCCATCGGCCGTCGTCCGTGCGTGGGAGCGGGCTGACTGCCGGCAGCACCCCACGAACTGAGGCCGCGGGCTCAGGGAAATCTGACCTGGGGCAGCGGGGACCTCGGGGTTACCAGGGACAGGCGGCGGTGCCAGGGAGGCCACGGAAGGGGAGGGTGTGGGCTCCTGTAGGGGCGCCCTCGAAAACAACCGTATGTTAGAGTTTAAGCCCCTGGCAGGAGTCCGAGATGAATGAGTAATGAGTTCAGGGAAAACTCAGCGAGCATGAAACAAGAAAGTGATCATTAACTCCAGGGGAAGCGGCGTGGGTGTGTGGGCTGGAACACATGACCACAGCCACAGGGTCGGTGTGAATGCAAGCCCCCTAGCGAGTTCCGGACACCCAGCCATGTACCCCGCCTTCCGGCGTGGCCCCACGCGTGTGGGGGTGGGGAAGGCGCGTGGACGGCGGATGCGCCACCTGCGGGCTCAGCGCCGAGGCACCACCAGCCGTGGGCCGGCCGCACGCACAGGTGCCGCCCGAGCACTGGCCGCCCGGGCCGTGGAGGGGTTGCTGCGAGGCTGGAGGGCAGCTGTGTCCCCACCGCTCGCAGAAATGTCTCACTCGTAGACCACAGAGGCGGCGAAAGCGGGATGGACTTCAGTCCACGCGCTCCCCGTCCTCCGCGCCTGGGAGCCATTCTGTGACGCTGCTGTGGCCAGCCATCGGAGGTTAGCTAGAACTCGGCTGCGAACTTCTCTGTCCCCAGTCTCTTCTCAGGGGGTCTCCTTGTTTGCACGTCCCCTTTTGATGGTTGGTATTCGCCCGGGGCCCCTCTTCCTCTGGGTTTCCTGTCACACGAGGCAGCCCCCGTGGAGACATGCTCTCCTGGCCCATGTGTGGGCCTCTGATTCATTTCTTTTGTGGCCCTACCCTCGGCTGCTGGGCACCTGGGCTCCTGTTACCGGCAGGATGGAACTGCAGCTTTGACCACAGAAGTGGGACACGGTCTGGCCAATTTCAAACCCCACACCTGCGGGTGATCCACAGGTGTGCACATCTGGTGGAAGGGGAGGCATGTTTTTTTCCTGGCAGAGCTTTCCTGGCCTTTTGGAATCTAAGAAATGTCAGTCAAAGCCTCCCAGCCCTGCCTGCCTTCTTCCTCTGCTGCCTCCAGGCATGGCTGGGTCATCAGGAAGCCCCGAAACACACTGGGGGCTGAGCCCCTTCCCACAGGAACCTCACAACTGGCGTCAGACATTATGGAGGCCGGGACCCAGCATCTCCAGCCCATGGACCCGTCGTGGTCTCTCCCCCAGACGTTGGGGCTGAATTTCCAGCAGGCTGTACTGGCATCTCAGACGGCCTACTGGCCAGTGCTGGCCCCCTGGGAAGTCCAGCTTTCATATCTGTTTTCAAACACACCAGATGTGTGCTGCCATGGCCATGTCCCCAGTGACCCCAACAAAGAGCAGAAACTGATTTCTGTGAGACCCTTCCGCTGAAATCACCCTTTCCCAAGGCCCCCTTGTTCCCGGCACGAGACCCTGGACACCGCAGCTGGGTCCCCTGGGACCCTAGTGCCTGAGTGACCGGGCAGCCCCGGGCTGCCCAAGACCACCGACTGGACCACAGCTCAGCAGGAAATGCTTCCAGGGGTGAGCTTGGACCCACTCTGCTCAGCAGTGACAGGTGACGCAGGCCCCACGCCGTGTGGGCTCGGTCCTACCTGGTCCCGTGAGTTGGCGGCTCCCCAGGCCCGCGCGGCCAGCGGAATGCGGAGGGAACCTTCTCCTGGTACGGCCGCCTCCGTGCACAGCCCAGGAATTCACGTTGAATAATTTTTAACTTCTGCTCGGAGGGAGACAGGGTTTGTGTGCGTCTGTCCACACAGGAAAGCCAAGGTTCTTTCAGTGAAAGCAAACGCCTCGATGATAACACCAGCGGGCTGCCCGAGAAGCAGCAGCACAGGCAGCAGGGCTCGAGGCCAGGTGCCCGGCGGCATCCTGCTCCCCCGGCAACACCCGCAAAGGTGGCACCAGCTCCGGCTCCGGAGGAGACTTGCTCCCTGACCCGTGGGGACGCCCCCGCCTGGCCCTGGCCCAGCCTCTAACCCCACACGGGTCCTGCCATCCCTTTTCAGCAGCGTCGTATTTCAGCGGCTGCTGGTGCCAGGCACCACCCAGCGCCCCACACGGCCATCGCCACCCACCGGTCGTGGGCCTCGCCGTGACCAGGGCTGGTGGAATTCTGGGGGCCTGTGTGATGCGGGCAGCCCAGCCAGCCCGGCCCTGAGTGGCCGTCGTGTGGTGAGTTGGGACGTGCCCCGGGCAGACCAGAGTTTTCCTGCGAACAGCCCGAGTTTCTGCAGCTCTGGAATGGGAGACCCTCGCTCTTCGTGCCCTGGGGAGGCCTGCAGACCCCACCCATGGGCACGGGGAGGTGGGGGCGGTGGGGGCTCACCACTTCAGAGAGAGGGGCTCTTTCGAGCCGCTGCCTGGACTGCTGTCCCTGGGTGCCACCACGGAGGACACTTGTCCCGCAGGAAGGCTGGGCTCCCACGCCCCCACAGATCCCAACATCTTCTGCAGGTGTGGGCGGCTCACCGTCCCACTGCAGGGCGGAGGATGGGCGCCCCCGGGCGCGCCTGGATGGTCCCTGGCAACCACCAGCTGAGGACAAGCGGGCCAGAGGGGAGGCTGCAGACCCCACTGTCCTCCCTGGATGTGTCCCTGCATCCCCTCCTGCTCAGCCAGGGGAGGACCTGAGGCTGTGCCCGCGGGTCCTGACTTCAGGAGCCCCGTTGCCCGCCCTTGGCCTGCAGGACACTGTGGGCTCAGACTGGACCCCGGCCTCCAGGCCGCCCTCCTCTGGAGCGTCTCCTCCGCGGCCTTTGCTCGCTCCTCACGCGTTTGCCTGTCCCTGTTAGAGCGCAGCTCCCTGTGGGCCCCGGACCGCGGGCCCCGTGGGTCTTGTCAGCATCCACGTGTCTGTCTGTCAGGAACCACTGGTTTTGAAGAACTGATGACCTACTTTGCCTGATAGCTGTGAATCTGTGGTTTCGTCACGCTCTGTGTCCGTGGTCACACTCTGTGGCCCCTCCGTGGTCACACTCTGTGGGCCAGCCCCTGACTGCATGTTGTTTTGTCTGACACCACGCTGGCAGCCTGATAAATGTCAGGAAGGCCAAACCCCTCTCCCCCACTGTGTGAAAGGGTGATTTAGTTGCTTGTACCCTCTTCTCCCGTGAATTTTGACTAGAGAACCGGCGGAACGGGCACTTGCGGGGAGGAGAGCTGACGTGTGTGTGACCATCCCCGCCAGGCCATCTGTGGCTTCCCCGAGCCCTGCAGGCCCTCTCCGCACGGCCAGTGTGTCCCGGACACGTCATCGCTGTCCTTGCTACTATGAATTTTCTAATTGGTCATGGCTGGTACAGAGCAACACCACTGCTGGTCTCTTTCAGCAGGAAAAGCTGAGGTAGGGTTCCCGTAACATAAAATCGGCTATTTCAGAGCGTGCGCTCTGGGAGCAGCCCGTGTGCTCCCTGTGCCATGCCGCCGCTCCTCTGTCTAGTTCCAGAATGTTCTCTTCACTCCAAAGAGAATCCAGCAGCCGTGAACCCCGCCGCAGCCAATCGGCTGCTCCGAATCGGGACCGGCCTGTGTGCCGGCAGCCGGGGGACACCAGGCCCTGCTTCCTGACTCTTCTTCACGGCTGATGCTTCTACTGTGAAGTGCCCACGATGCAAAACCCGCCCCGCCCTCTCAACCTTTTGCTATTTTTATTTCTATTTTTAAGGAGAGGTGCCGCAGGAATGACGGGGAGCTGGTGGCAGAAAGAGAGAGGAGGAGGAACCACTGATTTATTATATTTAGTTGTTCATCTTGGTTGTTCCCCTCTTTATGAGGCCCACTCTAAATGTCCTGCCTAAAAAACATGCCACTTTAACCATCCCAGTGACAGAAATGCCCAATAACCCCCCACAGTGCCAGAGATAACCCCGCAGAGCCAGAGATAACCCCACAGAGCCAGAGATGACCCCACAGTGCCAGAGACGACCCCACAGTGCCGGAGACGACCCCGCAGTGCCGGAGACGACCCCGCAGTGCCGGAGACGACCCCGCAGTGCCGGAGACGACCCCGCAGAGCCGGAGACGACCCCGCAGTGCCGGAGACGACCCCGCAGAGCCGGAGACGACCCCGCAGAGCCGGAGATGACCCCGCAGAGCCAGAGATAACCTCCATAGCACTTACCTGCCTCTCCACCACACTGCAGTGTTCCGCTCCCTTTGAAGAAACAGGACAGCAGGGTGTGGGGAAATCCTCTTCCTTCAGCTTGTTTCCTCACAGGGGCAGGAACAGCAGTAGTGATCGCTGTCCACTGCAGTCAGCGCCAGCAAAGGTCGCCTGTAACATGGGACTAAAGGGGCAGCTTCTTTTTGGCCCCCTCAACAGATTTGGGCAATTGAGTTGCCCTGGGCAGCTTTCACCCTGTGTTAAAGATGGTCCTTTTTAATTAAAAACGGGACAAATGGGACATTTATATGAAAAAATAGGATGGTGGGAAACACAAAACAATGGTTCTGTCCCATCTAAAGGGGTGCACGCAGTCAGCCTGTGCTGCGTGCTCATGGACTCCGCAGAAGACACGGCTGAGAGCATGTCTGGCTGGAGCAGCGCGGCTCAGCTCTTGTTCCGCCAACCCCGGGTTTAGGCCAGAGGCCAGTGCCGGGCAGATGACTGCCACAGACCGCCTCGGGCACTGGGCCAGGAGCAGGGACTGCGGACCCATCCCGGCTCTGCAGGCCAACCCGGGATCCACACGGGAGCCAAGAACACCAGCTCACATGCCCCCCGGCCTGGTGCCCTGTGCGTCGGGACCAGCTCAGGCTGCATGGTTTCCGCTCAGCCGCGGTGCCTGTGCTTCTGTCTGCACCAGGAACCTGGGGTTTCATCCACGCGTCCAGGGGCCCTGCACCGTGAAATCATCACTCTGGACGGTTCATCTTTCCAGAAGTGTGTGGACGGGCTTCCTGTTGCTGTATCCCCTCCAAGCACCCTGGCACAGGCCCGGCAAACAGATGCAGACTCTGGATGCCCAGCTGAGACGACTTGGGCAAAGGCCAGCAAAGGCCAGCACGGGCATGAGGAGGACAGAAGCAGGGGAAAGTGCCACCATCCTCCGCGGGTGTCACCGGGCTGGCAGGGCCCTGGAGGCGTATGAGCAGAGTGTAGGAGGGCTCGTGCCAACCACACGCCTCACGTCTCAGGCATGTGGACTTGGGTGGCGGCAGTGCTGAGACAGCGGGCCCTGCTGTCCCTCCGAGGCTGTACCCTTCAGAGCCCAGGGAGTGTCCCCCAACCCTGGCCGTGGGCACACGGACGGGCATCCCCAACCGGAGCCCTTGTGTAAGCTGCGGTGGTCGAGAGGGCCGGGCATCTGTGTCGCTGATCCTTCTCGTGGGTGTTCACTTTGCTTGGCCTGTCCTGGGAGTCGTTCACCTGTACCGGACTGTGCCTGCTCGCCATGCAGGCGACCTGCTGCGGAGGGGTGCGAGGTGGCAGCTTTGAGAAGAAGCACATTGTGTTTTAACCTAACTCACACAAGTGTGCAGCCTCAGACCACCCTGGCGGAGGGCCGGCCTCCTGAGACTGCGCCTTCGCCTCCAGCCTTTCAAAGCTGCACCCCCCCTCTCCTGGCCGCACTCTTTTCTGGCCCCGAGCCTCCCCGCCTGCATCCCCCGCCGCCCGTCTGGACTGAGCCTGTGTCCACTTGACAGGGCCCCGGGGCATGACTGTGCGGGCTGATGAGGGTAACATGGAGATGGCTGAGGAAGAAAACTGTGGGCGGCCTCACCCAGTCCTTCGAGGCCCCGCTAGGACGAAAAGATGGAGCCCTCCTGCTCAGACCGGGATGGGGACCGCCCCTGCTTCTGGAGGGAGCCCCAGCGCTGTACGCCTGCATCTCGGGGGGCCGGGCGTGGGTCTGGCCTGTGTGAGCTTGCTTACAGCATCCCGCGTGACCGCATCCCGAGGGTTGTTTCTCTGGGGACCTTGCGTACCTATGTGCTCTCTGAGTGACTGAGTGACCCGGTGGGCACAGTTGCCTGGGGGCTCAGGCGGTCCACCCACCACGCTGCTCTGTGTCTGGTCAGTTGCACGACCCACTGGACTTGTGTGTCAGGCCTTCACATGCAGGCCCACACGCTGACCGGTGTCTGCAGCGAGCCGCGGGCCTCAGGAAGAGTGTGGTGCTGGCTCGGGGTCAGCCTGCAGGGAGGCGGCTCCCAGGGTCCACTGACAATAAGTGAAATGGGCCTGCACGGGACGGGAGAAGGGGGCCCAGAGTTCACGGGTCTTCTCCAAACTGCCAGCAACACCTTGGGAGGCCCAGGGGGCCATGCTGTGGGTTCCCTGGGATGGAAGCACTGGGTGCCACAGGGACAGGGCTGACTCAGTGCCACTGCAGAGCCGCCTGGCATTCTCCAAGGTTCAGGTCTGCAGACCCCATGTCAGCATCCCCAGGAATAAGGGGCCAGCCCACACTTCCTCTGTGGTCAGAGTGGCCTGGACAGTGATGGACAAGTCATCTCTGGACGGGGGCGCCACCTACAGTCCAGCTTGTGAGAGCACCAGCCCAAGGGGTTCTGGGCCCACGGGAGCGTTCTGACAGCTGTGAGGCCTGCTGCCGGGGGAACCGAGGACCAGGGGCTGCAAACCTGTGCACTGGGTGTGATCTGGAGACTGTCTTCCTTGCAGGCGGGCTCCCTGGGGGCCGAGCAGGTTCGTGGCTTCTGGCCACGCAGGTGCACACAGGGGCTCCTCTTGGTGGGCCCAGGGTCACGAGGCTCTGTCCCTACCAGCCCTCCACTGACTGAGGCGACTCAGGCTCACCAGTGACCAATGCTCACACCACATTTCTGCAGCCCATGGCTCCCGGCTACTTGGGGTGCCCAGGCCACCAAAGGGCTGAGAATGTCCAGTTGTTTGCTGGGCTCTGCCAGCGAGCACATGTGGGGGCCACACCTGGCACCCAGAAGTCAAGGGCGGGCAGGGCCTGGTCCCTCCCAGGTCTCTGCCTTCTCCCCGGCGAGGGCGGCTGCTGCTGCTCCGCCTAGAGGCCCAGCCGTCCCAGTAAACACAGCGATTAAGGCCTCTTCTAATTGAGGGGGTTAATTAGCTGAAATTGAGCCTCCCCCAGCTCATGCTGCACAGGCCCCGTGCTGTGGGTCCCTGTGGTCAGGACCCTCTCCTACCAGAGCTGGAGCACCGCCCTGGGGACCCAAGTGCGTGTGACTGCCCCCAGGAGCAGGAGCTGCGGGCCTGCGTCCCCTCCTGGGAGGGGCTGTTTGTGACTCCTTCCCAGAGGCCCCACGGCCGCGGCAGCTCCACAACCGCCCTCTTTCGGGGGCTGCAGCGAACTCCAGATGGCCTTGCCGAGGGAAAGCTGAGCAGATCAACGCCACTGGGCTTCAGGACAGAGCCGGCAGATAAGACTCCAGGAAGGGCCAGCCTCACGGAGTCGCCGGTGTCCCCAGGGTGACACCCTCCTAAAATCAGAGGGGCTCGCCAACCCTGGAAACATGTCAGCTCTGTCAGTGCCCCCATGTGTCCCCCAGCCCCCGGGCTCCTGCCATGCCGTGTGCTCCACCCCCAGCGTTTCGCCTCCAGGGGTGTCAGCCACGTGGCTCCATGCTTGCGACCTTTAGACTGAGGTTTCCTCTCCCAGAAAGTGCCCTCAAGACCCATCACGCGTGTCCCCTTCTGCCCTGCATGGGCCCCTGCCGTGGCCACAGCTGTGAGCCTTCACCACGGGGCATGCGGTTGTTTCCAGCTGTGGGTCACTACGCAGGACGCCCCACGCCGCCCTGCACGCTTCTGTGTGCCGGTGTGCTCATGGGCCGCCCCGCCTGTGCCTGCGGGTGCCCCACGGCTTGCGGGGCCGTTCTCGTGGGCGTCCACCCGCCAGCCTCTGCCTTCTGCACCACGTCCTCACCGAGGTGTCTCTCACCTTCAAACATGTAAACTGCATTTACAAACGGGCTGCGTCCTCTCTCCTTGTAAACTCTGCCTGAATTAGCAAGCGCATCCCAGTTAAATTACTACAGACACCCAGCTTAGCTGAACTTTCACGCTGTTCCACAAAAGTCTCAATTTCCAGACTGAGCAAATTTCCAGACTGAGCAAGTTTAGGGGATTTCACTTTATAATACTAGGTCTCCACAATCTTGTTTGGACAGCAAGTCGGTGGCGAGGTGGGCCTCTCACGGGACTCCCCGCCGCCTCGCAGACGTAAGCCGCGCAGGGTCCAGGCTACACACACACTGCCAGTGCCTGGCATTGCAACTCCGCAGCCCCGCCCAGGTGGACGAGAACACTCGCGGGTGATGGCGCCCGTGGGCTGAGGGCATCGAGGTGTCTGGGATGCCGGCCAGCCTGTCTGCCTGGGGTTTCTCACCAGCCGGGCCCCTTGTGGCTCCTGCGAGCACCCCCAGCGGCTGCCATGTGGGTTCGTGTTTCTGGAGCCCCTAGGGTAGTAAATATGTTTCCCATTCAGTCTGGAGTTTTCCTCTCATGTGAGGGGCTCCTGAGCGATGTCCTAACACTCTCCTCCTAAACTCAGGGAATCTTGCCTTCTTTCGTATTCTTGGACCACGCAAGTCTGGAGGGGACTCAAAATGTTCTGTAACGTCTCTCTGGGCCTTGTCTGGGCTGCAGGGGACCCACCCCTCAGACTGTCTACCTTCGGACTCTTAGCCAACATTCACCCTGACAGCAGGTCTTGTTGGGCATCTCGTGTCCCAGGAGGGGCTGGGTGACCCTGCCCGCCTTACAGGGGTGAGTGGTGTGGCCAGGCCTGTGTCCTGCTCCAAGCCAGTCAGGGGCCCAGCCCAGGGGACTGTCCACAGACTGTCCTGAGTGTCCAATGAGGGGACAGGGACGCTGTACAGCAGGGCTAAGCCAAGGCACACACATGAAGAACGAGGTCACTGGGACCACAGCCGGAGGGCTGGGGGGTGGGGGTGCAAGTGTGAGTCGCTTCCTCTGGGGCTCGGCCTCCTGGAGGGTCCTGGGAAACCAAGGAGGAAAGGTGGGCCGCTTTGGGCACAAGCTGGGGGGCGGGATCTGGCAGGGGTCGCACCCAGGAGGTGAGCCGAGGGGCTGCAGGCAGGAAACAGGGGCCTAAGTTCCTCCCACCTGAACACAGATGGCCCCTGTGAGGACTGACCCAGATGAGAGCTATGGCTCCAGGGACCAGGACCTACAGGGGAGCTGGGAGTGGGCCTGGCTCAAAACCCAGACCCCACCAGGGTCCCATGGCTAGTTCCCCACTCAGGCCTTCGAGACCCCTGGTGTGCACCCAGCGCAGGGCCAGACTCAGAAGTGAGGTAACTTCCCGGGGTGGGGGGGTCCAGGGCTGCGCCTGAGGGGCGGAAGAGCTGATGCCCTTCCTTCTCCCTTCCCCCACTAAGGGGAGGAGTCTCTAGGCTCCCACTGGGCCTGACTCACCCCTGCATGGGGGCCAACCCCGCCTCACTGGGCGAGGCCTGTGTTTGCCTCCCCCACAGCCAGCCACCTTGGGCTCTGGGGTCCCACTCCCAGGGGCTCTGGACACCGGGACATAGAGCTTGGATGGGAGAGTGCGGTCCCCACGCCACTCACTGCAATCAAGCCCCTGCACTAGGTGGTGCCGCCTCCACCCCGACCTCACCCGAAACCCAGGAGGGCACGACAACATCTGGAACAGAAGGTCAGGAGGAGGCGGCGCTGGCCAGGAGTGTAATGAAGCACCGGTTATGCAAAGGAGACTATTTCAAATTAGCACAAATCATTTACATTTCGTGCCAGGAAGGCAGGAGAACAAGTTTAAAAGAGTGGGGCTGGCATGCACCCTGCTCCCAGCTGAGGTGCCAGCCCTTCTCCAGAGGCCCCAGGTGAACACTGCTCCAGAGGACACAGGACGCTGTCTCTCCAGTTCCCAACACGCTGCAAGGCTGGTGTTGTATTTCAGTTGGAAACCGTTTAAACGTGGGTGGGACCTTCCGAGGTGGCACCCAAAAGGGGGCGAGCACCTCAGGAGGTGGCCAGGGGGCTGGTGGCACAGAGGCCAGCTGGGAAGGAGGCTGCCGGGCCATCCAGGAGAGCCCAGGAAGCGGGCGTGGACGGCGCGCGGTGTCCAGTAGCACCCATGCCCTCATACACCCCCAACCCCCACTCACGGGCACCCACGAAGTCCAAATCCCCTTATGAACACACATGCGATTCTTCAGGAAGAAGCGATTCATTTAGTTCTTCATCATGGCGGCCCCCACCCCGGCCCCTGCGGACAGGTGTCCGTGGGAAGCATGCTGATTACTTTGGGAGCGGCCCAAACCACTACCCGCCAGGGAGCGCTGAGCTTCTTGACAGGCATTCCGGAGGGTTCCGAGGGGCAAAGCCTGAGCCTGCACGTGTGGAACTCAAGTGCTGCCCTTTGGGACAAAGCCACCTCAGGGTGCCAGACAGCCCTGCCACCTGGTCCCCGTGGTCCTCGGACGGGCTGCGGGGGCACCCACAGCCCCCTCCTCCACGCGTGTCCTCCCAGGAGGCCCACAGGCCAAAGGGCGGCTTCGGCGGGAAAGCTGCACGTCTGGAACCAGCTTCACCAGCTCAGAGACCCTGGTCACACCTGGGTCCTTCCCACCTACCCAGCGCAGGCCAAGTGCGGGACGGGGAGCAGAGCTGCCAGTGGTGCCCTTGCTGCCGGGCCGGGGTCACAGCTCTCTGTTCAGACTCACTGACCAGACACTGCTCTACAGAGGTGTCCCTTGCGGGGCACGGCTCCATGGCAGGGGCACGCGCTGCCGCGTCCCCTGCGCTGTGGGGCCCGCGTTCCAGCACGGGGGGGAGGCACCCGAGCTCCTCGGCACGCCCGGTCCGGGGCTCAGCTCACGTGCCGGGGCCGACGGGCGGCCTCGAGCGAGCCGGGCCCTGTGACCTCGCCGGCAAGGAAGGTGCACGTGGCCGCCCGGGGTCTCAGAAGCGGCAGGCGGCCCGCCCGCGGGTGTCCCGACACCGACGAGCGCCTCCGGGGCCCCCTGGCGGCAGTTCCGCGCGGGGAGCGCACGGGCCCCCAGGGCCCGCCGCCCCGGATGCAGCGGTCCGCCAGCGGCCGGAACACGTCGTCAGCGCCGCCCGGGCTGCGGAGTCGCCCCCGCTTTCCGCAGGACCCTCTGCGCAGCGCAAACCCCCCTCGCCCGGACTGGGCTTCCCAGTCCCCTAGCAACGCCGGAGATGGCCGCCGCGCGAGGGCTCCTGGGGAGTGTAGTCCGTTCCTGGCTCCGCCCGGCCCCGGGCGTTCGGGACTACACTTCCCAGGACTCTCCGCGCGCGCTGCGCGTGGCTCTTGAATTATCGCGAGACCCCTGTCGGGAGTGCGCCGGGCGCGGTGGTTCTCGCGGCGCCGCCGGGACTTGTAGTTTGGGGCCGGACGTCGCCCTCCCTGCTGCACGCAGCGGCGCAGCGGAAAGACTACAAGTCCCAGGGTGCGGCGCGGCCACCTGGGGGGCGGGGTTACGAAAGCAGAAGCCGCAGGACGCAGGGGTGAGTGAGCGGATAGGGGCGGCGCGCGGGCGGCGGGGCGAGGGCCGCGGCCGCGGGGCGGGGACGCTGGGGCCGGGCCGGGGCCGGGATCCAGCGGGGGCGCAGACTCTGGGCACCGGCGCCCCAGCGCCCGGCGGCCCGCTGTCCCCGCCCGCAGTGCCGGCGTTTCTGTTGCCGCCGTCCAGACTATTGCGACGGGGCGCCTGGAGCGCTGCCGCACGGCACGCCCGTCGGCGTTGAGCGGGAGGCGGGTGCCGGGAGCGTCTTGAAGCGCGTCCGCAGATTCAGCTCCTCCCCTAGGAGCCCTTCGGGGGCTGAATTCCAGTCGCCCCTCCTGTTCCGGCGGGATGTAGCTTTGCCCCGACGGCGCGTCCTCGCTCCCGGACCGCCCGGGCGGGGAGATGCCGGCCCGAGTCTTCCCTTCGGGAGTCTTTACCGCGCTGGGGCCCGGGGAGACCTCGCGCGCGGGGCCGGCCCTCCCTGCCGGCCTCCTGCGGCCGCTGCCCAGCAGTCGTGCCGCCAGCGTCTGAGCCCGGAAGCTCGAGGAGGGAAGCACCGTCTGGAGGCGCCAGACGCTTCTCCGGGCTCGCAGCGCGCCGTCCCGGGAGTGCCCCGCCCCAAAGCAGAGCTGACGCGTCGCTGCCGCCTTTCCCTCTTCACCGGGCAGGTTCTTACCACCGTCACCGCGGCGCTGACACATCAGCGCCCCGAACGAACGTGTCTCCCGCTCTGGGCGCCGCACTGGGCCGCCCTGCTGCACCCGCAGGCTGAGAAGGCGCTGCCCTAGCGGGGTCACAGGTGGGGCGGTGGGCACCTGCTGTCACTGCTGGAGACGCGCTTGCCTCTGACCAGGCCCGCGTGGGGCTTTCTGCACCTGCACTGGCGAGGGGGCCTCCAGCCAGTGCGAGCACAGCGCGGGGCCACAGCTGTGGACTTGCAAACCCACCGCTCTCCTGCTGTGCTCCGGGCTCGTGGAAACCAGTGCTAAGGAAATAAGAGCTGTGGAGGAACATGCGATGCCATTGAAATCGTCTCCCCCCCCAAAAAAAATTGTTTATTATCTTGTGAAAATATTTTACCCAATTATTTAGCATTTCGGCTTCAATAACAGTTTCAAAAGCAAATGAGTTGCATGTGTTTTGTGAGTTACTGACCCATTTTGATGAAGGCACTCAGTCGTGGCCTGCACACCTGTCAGGATAGAAACTTTCTGTCAGCCTGACAAGCTCCCTTGTGTGGGCTCAGTTTTTGTGTGTGGTCGTCCCCTCTCCCCCCATCTGTTGAAGCCCTAAGACCCGGTGTGACAGTCGCCAGGTACGGCCTTTGGGAGGTGGTCTGGGTCAGTTGAGGTCATGAGCCAGGAGCCCCAGGGTGGCATTTATACCCTGGTGTAGAGAACAGAGCTCTCCTCTCCTGCCCCCAAGACTTTGCGCCCTGTGAGCCCGTGGGAGGCAGGCAGGGCCCTTCCCAGAAACGGAGCCCCTGCCCCTCCTGAGCCTATTTGACACCCGTTAGAAGGAGCCCCGAGCGTGTCCAGTACAGTGGCTGGGTCGGCCTGTGGTTGGAGGCCTGTGCTGACAGTCTCTGCAGTGCTGTCGCTGTGTCCTGCAGGCACGTGTTTTCATGTTTCCTGGAAAGTCACCCAGGCATGGCGCGGCCTGTGGGCACACCCTGCCCCGGGTGGCCTTGTCTGCGTCTCAGCTCAGCAAGGACTTCCCCGTCCCTGCCCCGTGCCCTTTCTGGGCTGTCTGCTCAGACCTTCGCTCTTTGAACAAGACTGAGTTCTTAGAGCCCCTGTGAGTCTATTATCTCCCGTCTTTGACTTGGTTATTCGTTTTGCTAATGTCTTTTTTTAGTTAAAAAGCTGGAGTGGTTTTGTATTTACAGGAATGTTGCAAAAATAGTCTTGTTTTCCCTAATGTCAGCATCTTACTCTCGTGGAAGCTGAGGAACAGTGGTGCTATGCGCTCCCCCGCTGCATTCAGACTTCATACCTCTCCACCGCCAGTCCACGCTGTCCCGTCTCCTTTGTCCCCTCTGGGCTGTGGCAATGTCTCAGACTGTTTTCTCATGACCCCGACGCTCTGAGGACGCTCAGGTGTTCTGGAGGGGTCTGATGTTTCTGTGACTGGATGGGGCTACTGGGCGTAGGGAGAGCAGACCAGAGAGGAGCTGTCTGCCACGTCATTTCAGGAGAGC
The DNA here is from genome assembly GCA_004363575.1 of Solenodon paradoxus. Lineage (NCBI taxonomy): Eukaryota > Metazoa > Chordata > Mammalia > Eulipotyphla > Solenodontidae > Solenodon > Solenodon paradoxus. The sequence continues at coordinate 59,478 of RJWH01004546.1, read as the reverse complement.
CTGATGTTGCACAGCTCCAGTGCCGGCCCTGCCACCTACGCAAATGGTGCCCGTGTGGCCCTGTCCCCTTCCTCAGAAGGTGCTAGAAGCCCACTGCTGGTGTCACCGCCGGGTCCTCTCAGCCAGCAGACACCCTGGGGAATGTGTGTGCTCACCAGTGCCCACTGTCCCGGCCTGGGCACGTGTGACCTAGCCTTGCACACAAAGTGGCGGCTCGACGGAACACCTGTCATACGTGTGTGTGCCAGTGCCCTTCGGAGCGCCACCATCTCGTCCCCGCTGCCCAGTCAGGGCTCTCCCCTCCGTCTCAGGGACAAGCGCACCAGGTTTAGATGTGGCTCCTCTTACCTCGGCATTGGTGTTTAGTCCAAACACCGCTTTTCAAAGGTTAGCCCCGTTTCTACCCCACCCCTCAGTGCCAAGGTCCATGTCTGCACGACAGAGGCTGCTGTGTCCACCCCGCCCGGCTGGTGTGTTTGGTGGGCTCGTGTCTGTTCAAGCGCGCACTCCGCGTGCAGTGTGGCGGGTCCCACGGCCACAGTCTCGCGCCCGCCGTGGTGGTGCGTGTTGACACGCAGAGTTTTCATTTTGGGTTCGTTTCCTTCTGTCTGTGCTGGAGTGACCAGAAGTCCTTCATGAGCAGGTGGCACGGAGGCGCCCGGTCTGCCCCGGCGCTTGGTGGCATGGCTTCGGGTTCAGCTCTTGGCGCTCTGAGGGCCCTGGCGGCTGGGATTCCGGGCTGGGGTGTGAGTCCCTCAAGGTCCCCTGCCGCAGTCCCGTCTCTAGAGTGTCTTCCCAGAGGCCCGCTGGCGCCGTGTCAAGGCCAGCGTGTCTGTGAGGGTCCTCCATGCTCCTGTGCGCTCCTCCTTGTCCTCTGTGGGTATGTGGTTCCTCTTTGTTCCACGCACAGGCCCCCTTGGGTGCGCCCTGGCGGGGCCAGGCTGGCCCGCAGCCTCGCCAGCAGTCCACGGACAGCCTGGGACCCGGAGTGGTGTCCCCGGGTGGGGGTGGAGCAGAACACCAGGAGGACCCCGGGAACTGTGCACGCGTGAGCGCCTCTCCCTGCCTGCCCACACGCCCTGGTTCCCGTCTGCACCTTTCCCTGAAAAGCCTGGCTGCCCGTGCTCCTTTGCAGTTTCATACGAGTTTTCAGTCAGATGGTTAATTCCTGAAAAAGGCTCTGCCGTAACTTTGATGGGTTTGGGAAGAGCTTACTTAGCCACATTGTGCCCCTGACTGCGAGCCATGGGGGCACATCAGGCACGTCTGCGTGTCAGGGCCTCGGTCTCGGCCGAAGGAAACCGAAGGTCCGTCCACGCGGATCCGTTTCCTCAGCTGGGCTCCGTGGTCAGCCGTGTGTGGGCCCCGCGCGTCACTCATTTTCCGCGTGCCTGTGCGAGTGGCGCCGAGTGTCACTCTGAAAGTTGCCCTCAGGGGTGTGTTGTTGGCATCTGGAAGTAAGTCGACTTGAGTGAGACTCCTGAAACGCTGCTACATCACAGCGTCTGCAGATGTCCCTACAGTCGTTTCTGTGCATTTCTGAGGGTTTTCCAGAGTGGAAGTGTCACGCCTTCCTTTCGTCTGGTGGCTCCGTCTTCTCCCTTCCTGTGCCCCCACTCGTCATCGGGGTGTCCGGTAGGTCAGTGTCGGTGTGGCAGGCGCGGGGTGTGGGAGCTGTCTTTCATCGGGCGCGGTGTTTCCTTCACTTCCCGTCGGCTGGGGGTCTTGTCCTGAAGGGGCTGAACTGTTCCCTGGAGATGGGAGACTGGCTCCCGCCTGAGGGTGGCGGTCGGTCGGGGCGCTGGTGCCAGGAGCCACGTCCCTGACACTTGCTGTCGTCCTTGTCATGCTCTGTGGCAAAACAGGTGAGTTCAGCAGGAGAGCTGTCTTTCGAACGCTCAGTGTGGTCCCACCTCACGGGAGCGCTGCGTCCTCACACGCAGCCCGAGTGACAGCCGTCAGGAGGGTCAGGCAGGCTGGGTCACACACTGAAACCAGAAACGCCCTCACGCAAGTCTGCCGGGTGTGTTGGCGTGTCTGCGGGTCGGATCGCAGCTCTCGAGGGGAAGGTTCCGGCGGCGGCAGCGGGGAGCCCGGGTGCTCGGGTGCAGGCGCCACGGCCGCGCGTTGGTGCCGTCGGCGCTGTGTCAGCAGTGGTTCCTGCAGCACGGGCGTCCGTGTGCCCTGACTCGGCGCGGCTGCCGGCCATCGCGCGTTTGCTCTCTCGGGGCCGCTTCGATCGGTGTGCAGGCGAGGCCGTGTCTCTAGCTAGTTCCTCCTTCAGGTTCAGTTAGCACGCGTGTTCCTGTTCGTGTGGTGTGGTCACTGCGCCTCCTACTCTGGGCTCTGGGGTCACTGCGGTCCTGCTCGCGTGCGCTCTGCCTGTGCTTGTCGGGAGACGGGGTCGTGTCCACAGCGACCTCGCCTCATTTCCCTCCTCGTCTGGGCTTGTGTCCAGGCCACATTGTGACCTGGTGCGTGGCTGGGCCACGCCCGTGTGCCCATGTTCCGAGACGGTGAGTGATGGGGGATTGCTTCTTCCCGGGCAAGCATGGGGCTGCGTCCTCCGGGGGAAGTTTCTGTGAAGGAAGCGTGGCAGGGGATGTGTGAGAGTTTGTGTCTTCGTGGGCTGACCCTCTCGTGGAAGCCGGTGGACCTCGGGCACGAGTGGTCTTCCTGATGGGCGGTCCTGCCGTGTGTTCAGCGTGTCTGCTGGTGTCTCCCTTTCATCCCTGCGGCAGTCATGTGTCGCCTTTTCTGATTGCACTTGCTAGAGGCTTATCCATTATTCATCTTTCCAGAGCCTGTGTTCTCTAACTTTGTCCATTTCTGCTTATCGCCACTCGTGCTTCTGTTACTTGCTTTCTCCACTCACTCTGGGCTGACTTTGCTGTGACTTCGCGCTCCCTTCCTGGGTCCAAGCCGGAGTCCCTCCCTGGTGCCTCCTTATGGCCAAAGTGTCCCGAGGAAGCAGCGCCACCCACCCTCCGCCGTGGACACGTGCTGCCCCCGCTGGTGGTCGTGAGCACGGGCGTGCAGATACATTTTGCAATCCTGCTCTCAGTTTTCTGTGGCCACTGCTCAGAAGCAGAGTGCGTGTGTCACAGCGGCTGTGCTGACATGTTGAGAAATGGGCCAGCTGCCTTCTGCGACGCGGTGAAGCCTTCCAGCCGCCCGCAGTGGGAAAGCCGAGTCATTTCTGGTCGTTGGGGGGCGGTGGCGTGAAGCAGTGCACTCCCGTCTGCGAGTGATGCGGCTGCGCATCTCATCCCCGCTCTGAATGGGGCGTTCGTGCCCTTGCAGTTAGTGCGTGTCTCCGGGTGTTTGCATTGTGTCTGTCACCTGGATCTTTTTTCTGTTTTTCCATCTGCCCTGCTTCTTCCTTCCGCCTTTTTGTAAGTCAGGGTGGTTGTTGGCTTTTCAAATTCCGTTTTATCTCCTCCACTGACTTTTTTAAAGGAAAGGTGCAGGCAGCAATGAAGGCGAGCAGGCAGGTTGGAAGAGGAGGAAGAAACACCTTTGCTTTATTTATTTGTATTCAGTTGTTCACACAGGTTGTTTCCCCCAGACCTGGGGCTTGAACCCAGGGGTGTGGCCTGTGCTCCTTCGCAGGCGATGGACCGGGCCGCTGCTCCACCAGGGCACGCCTCAGCTGACATTTTAGTTCTGCCTTTTTGGTTTTCAGTGGCTCCTCTGGACATTGAATATGCATGTGTCACTTTCGACGTGCTTTCAGAAACAGTCTTTTTACAAACTGTGGGAACCTCACTCAGCGGGTCCGAGGACCACCTCCCATTCCCTGTGCCCTGGCCACATGGATTTAACTTCTACAGCACACTGGTATTGATTTTACTTTAGTGAACTGTCTTTAAAAACTTTAGCGGGGCAGGTTAGTCAGCTGCCTTCAGCTGAGCGTAGGCCACAGGCCCCAGGGTCCCGCTGGACCTGGAGCCCAGAGATGAAGTGCTTCCTCCTCCTCTCCTCCTGCCTGCCTGTCTGCTTGCCTTGAAGACAACAAACAAAACCTTGAGCATGTGTGGGGCGCGCCCTGCGGCCCAGGCTGCCGAGTCGCCAGCAGGCCGACCACGTGGAACCCAAGAGCCTGGGTTTGAAACTAAATAAGGGTGCTTCTGCCTCTTTTTCCTTCCTTAATTCTTCCTCCTCCTCTCCCTTCCTTCTCTTAAAAACAAACAAACATGCATTCTGTTGCTTTTTTAACTCTTGGGTGTCCCTACTTGTTAAATTGAGAATTCCCCACTTGGCCAGAGGTGCCAAGTGCATGCCTTGAACGCTGGGCCAGCAGCGTCTCCCTGACAGTGGCCTTGTATGCGGGGAGCAGAGCGGGGAGCCAGCCACTCCCTGGGCCACGTGGTGTGCGCCTGGTCGGGCCTGTTCCGCCCTGTGTGTGGCCGATTGATGGCGTGTTTGGAAGGCCAGTCTGATGTCATGAGCCTGGCACAGCTGCTGGTGGAGGAGGGACGGAGGTCTGCCCCGGAGGCCCACTGCCCTCAGCACAGCTCATGCTGTCCGCTCAGCCCCTGAGGCTGTGAAGTTACATTCACAGGAGGAAAACTCAGAAGAGGCTGGTTAATTTGGTCATTCTTTGGAGGAAGTATTAAAAAGAGAGGCTACTCTAACACTGTTAAATGGAGCGTGTCATCCAAAGTGTGTCATTTTGCCACCAGAATCCTATTCTTACCCAAGAATATTTTAGCTGGTGCCCTTAGTCCCTGCGGTCAGCACAGCCTCTGCATCTGCGTCCCGGACCCTTTGGGGACAGCGTGTGCTGGGTCCCTCCTGGGCTGCCCGACGGGCTGCTGCTGGGCAGGCGCGGATTCTGGATTCTGGATGCAGAGTGCTGTGCCCCGCACTCACCGCACGAGGGGAGAGAACTCCCGTGGGCGACCGTGCTGAACCCCCCCCCAGCTCTGGAGAAGAAGCAGAAGCCAGCGATGATGGGGCCACTTAGACAGAGCACGTAGCCAGCAGTCAGGCTTCTGCTTCTGTCCCGAGTGCGGGCATCCGGCCCGCAGTGGCATGGGTGTCCACTGCTCGGGCAGCGGGCCTGAAGCCTCCCCTTAGAGAACCTGGGCTGGTGAGGGAGGGAGGGATGCACGCAACCTAGGCCAGGTTGAGAGCAGCAGTTTTCAAAATAATGCAAAGAAGTGCAAAGACAGAGCCACAGGATACGTTGAAAGGCAGTATTGAAATCCGCAGTGTGAAAAACCATGAGCAGAGGGGTCGGGGCCAAGGCTGACAGAGCGAGCAGCCAGTCCGGCAGAGCAGTCTCCAGACGCGCACCCGGCAAGTGTGGACACACGGGTGTCGGCGCAGGGCCTCCCAGCGGCTGTGCTCTGTGGGGCTGCGTGGCGGGGACGCCTGCTCCCTCCCCAGTCCTGGAAACTGGCAGCCCCGTAGAAAGTGAGGTCTTTCGTGTGTCTGATCAACAAGGGACAAGGAGAAAGAGGAACAGTCAATCTAACTAGTGATGATCACTCTGATAGCGAGAGCAGACGGGCAGGTGGGCAGTCAGCAGGACCCTCGGTGTGCCTTGTGGAGGCGCGCTTTACATGCAAACTCGGGCTGAAAGTAAGAGCAGAGTGCTTTCCTATGTGTTTCAAACCGCGTCCCCATGCTGGAGTGGCTGCACTGTATCAGACAGTGGATTTCAAGACAACGGAACCCTGCCACAGGTAAGGGTCATTTCGTCAGGACCTGTGCGTTATGGAAGTGCTAATAACAGCCTTAGAGTACAGGGCGCGGCCTGTCGAACGGGGTAAGAGAGTTCCACGCCGTGCTGGGAGACTTGCTGCCTGACCAGTGGTTGGGTCGGACGACCGCAGAATCAGTGAAGACGCAGAGGACGCGCGACTTCAGCGTCCCCACAGCAGCTTGCAAATTCCCCTGCCCCCGTGGATGCCGCAGGCCCCGCGGCCGTGCCTGCCATCTGCGTGAGTCCCGCCGCGGACTTCGGCTGGAAACCAACAACAGCACTTTTATGGAAAAGCCAAATATTTGGTGTTTAAATAACTTGTTTCTGAGTAATCCCTGCATCAAAGAAGATAGTAAATAGAGAATTAGAAAACATTTCCAATGGCATGATAATGAAATAGAATATACCCAAATTGTGGGTATAGCTGAAGCGATGTTTGGAAGGAAATTTACAACTTTAAGTGCTTATAAAGGTCTGAAAGCAGTGATGTGAGATTGCACTTCAGAGTAAGCCCAAAATTAAACCGAAGACTGGAAATTATTAATAGAGTACAGAAATCAATATAAAAGAAAATACTAAAAACCAGAGAAAATTAAGGAGGTTAGTTTTTTGTTTTCAAAAAGGGTTAAGATTGATCAAGAATGGTCAGTTTGAAAAAGGGTGTCAGTTGCTCTGCCGTCTCCAGCTGGCACAGTCCACACACATCCCAAAGATCTGGGTTCACGTCGCAGGGCCAGACGACAACCAAGATGAACAACTAAATAAAAAAAGTGCTTTTTCCCCCCCACCCCCGCCTGCTCGCCTTCATCCCTGTGGCACCTGTCCCTGCAAAGGGCGGGGCAGCGCGCCCTGGTGGAGTGGTTGTTGGGTGCAGCCCACAAGCACCCGAAGGTCCCAGATTCATGCCCCGGGACCAGCAGGAACCACCATGATGAACAACTAAATAAAATGCTGCTTCCCCCTCTCTTCCTGCCTGCCTGTTTGCCTTCACTCCTGCGGCACCTGTTCTTAAACAAAACATTTCTTAAAAGACGGGCGGGCACCAGCCACCAGTGTCAGCCGTGACAGGACCCGTCTGAGGCCCTGCAGGCGGTGCGCGGTTACAGACTCCTCCAAGGAGACCAGTAACGTTCTCTGAAACGTGACTTCCCAAAAGTGACAGAAAACCCAAGCAAGCCTGTATCTGTAAAAGAAATGAGTTTATTAGCAAACTGCCTACGAAGACATTCCGGAGTCGCCATCTGTGAGGAGCCGCCCTACAGACTCAGCCTGGACCTGAGGACCTGAGGACCCGAGGAAGGTGGCGCCCCCATGAGCACAGACAGGCACTGCGAGCTCGCATCCGCTGTGACGCCAGCGTCCCGGGACTGCTGGCGTGGCGGCTGTGCCGGGGGACGCCGCAGAGCGTGAGCAGTGAGTCCCGGTGTGTGCAGGCTTTGCCCCCCTTCCCAGCTGCGCGAAGCCGCTGGGGGATCCCCAAGCGGCCGGACGGCCCTCAGGCTGCGGCAGCAAGAGCAAGCTGCGTGCAGAGTGCTGCAGGCCGGCTTTGGGGCCCGCGGGGCAGATGGCCTGCACTTGCGATGGTGTTTGCACACTGGTGGCGCTCTGAGCAATGTCCTGTGTCCACAGTGCTGTGGAAAAGGTGCGCAGGGCCAGTGGGCGCGTCGAGCGGTGCAGGCAGATGCTGAGAAGCAGGGAGGACGTGCACCTGGCCTGAAGCTGGTCACTGGGTGTCGGCATCCCAGGCAGAATGCCCGCAAGCTCTTGGGCAGAGCTGACGGATAATCCTGCAGAGGGATGTGCCCGTGGCTCCAGAGTTGCCGGCCGACCGAGAAGCCGTGTCCGCCCCCGGGCACAGCACCCCGAAGCTTTGTGAGGGACATGGGGGCGTTGAGGAAGGACACACACAGCTGGAGGACAGACAGGAGCCTAGGAGGCAAGTCACTGCGAAGCGGCATCGTAACGTGCTCAGAGCTGTGAGAAGCTGGGGACGACTCCCCAGCAAGTCCCTGGTGAAGGAAGCGCAGGCAGGCGGCCTCCGTGACCCTGCGGGCAGGGCGGCTCTGGGCACACAACGCAGTGCGAGGAAAAGCACACGTGCCGGTTTTCTCAAAGGAGCAGGCGGACCCCACAGCAGCCGCGCACTGGGCCGTAGGGGTCAGTGGAGGCCGGCAGCGAGCCGGACAGACGCGTGAGGGGACAAGTGGCCGGCGAGCTCGTGCACGGGCGCGACACCAGTCCAGGGACATGCTCGCCCCGCGGGTCCTGCCCTCCAGGCACAGCAGGCACCGTGGGAAGAGCGGCCACCCCAGGAAGTCACGTGTGCGCCGGCGTCCCCACCACGTCCTGAGTGCCACCCAGAGTTGCACGCAGGTGCCCGCAGCTGGTCAGTCTCCACAGGCCACAGCCCCGTCAGCGCTGACACCTGCCCCCCCACCCCCGCAGTCTGTTCAGAGCCCGGTGGTCTGCAGGTCGCGGCACCGAGTGAGTGGGACACGTGCACACCCGTGTGACCGTTGACGGCCTGTGGGAAGCAGACCAGCCTGCGTGCCTGGGCAGGATGGGGAGCTCCCGGTGTGCGGTTTCCAGCTCCTGATCCGTGTGCTTTGAACGGCAACAGTCCATTGTGGTGATTTAAATGAGACCCTTGCCATCACTGGACATGCGGGCCTCAGCCATCCACCTTGATTCGCAGGACTCGGCCCAGAGACCTGGGTGCTTAGTGGCTCCGCCCCAGCCGTGACCGTGGGAGGGAGGCTCCGGGTGTCAGCTCCCGGCGAGCCAGGTAAGGGTCAGCCCTCGGCCCTCCAGGTGCTCTGGGCCTCAGCGCCCACACACAGCGCTTCTGTTGCAGACCCTGCGCCCTGGAACATGGCCCTGCAGCGTGCGGTCCTCCTGGCCAGCCTCCTGGTGGAAGTCGCCAGTAAATCCTCACAGAGTGCGGTAGGTGCCTTGGCAGTTGTGGCCAGTAGTCCCCAAGCCCTCGTGGGCCCTTTGCTGGGGGGTCCCTCACCCTTCCACCTTTTGGGGTCACTGAGCACTTGCCGCAGAGCACTGAGCATGCCCATTGCCGGAGATGGCCACTGCCTGTCTGAGGCCGTACACAGCCCAGCGCAACCTTGCTCATCTCTGTTGCTGGAATCTTCTTTCTCTCTTGGCCAAATGGACCTGTTGCTGGACTAAAGTGAGGTCTCTGCTGAGCTGCCTCCTGGAACTGACCGGAGCCCCACTGCTCTTGGTTGGTTATCAGGGTGGACAGAGGTGGTTTATTTCGTCATCAGATCTCGTGGGGGCCCCGGTTCTGACCGGCCTCTGCAGTGTGGCCATGAGTCCTCCTCATGCTCTGGGTAGCGGGGCAGCCGCCCAAGACCAATGGTGGACAAGGCCGGTACCCTGGCCTGCCTGCCCGTCCTGCGCAAGCCACCCAGCGCAGGGGCTGGAGCTTACTGTCGTCTCCCCCAGGAACAGCAGCCCACGTGTTGCGTGGATGAGCTAGGCTTCAACGCCACCTGCCCCAGCACAAGCCCGTGTGGCCCAGGTGAGTCTGGCGTGAATCCACCTGACTGGCGTCTGGGCCACAGCTGCCCACGGCGGGCACAGACCACCCCCTCCTGTGTGTGGCGGAGGGACAGGGCCAAGCCCCTCCCGGTGGTGGGAGGGCCCGTGAGGACGCTGCGCTTGTAGGTGCGGAGGCCCTTGCTCCCTGAGGTTCCAGGGACCTAAGAGCTGAGCCGTGTGAGCTGAGAGCTGAGCCAGAGGGTGCGTTTCACTGGACACGGGCCCCGGAGTGGCAGCCTGGAGGACCTCGGGGCCACCTACGCCCGCGAGGCGGGTGGGGCCGGGCGGCCAGGCGGGTAGCAGGCAGCAGGTCTCCCGCCCTTGGACGCCCCTGGGCCAGAAGGGGTCTGCTGAAGGGCTTGGTGTGTCGGGCAGGCTCTGCGCCCCTTCTTGATGTGCTTTTCAAGTGTCTTCAGAAATCATTTTGTCACAGGGGCCTGCTTTGAGGTGGCACATACTACAAGCCAGGCTGGTGGTGTGCAGAGGGAGCGGTCAGCACGGTCGCTCCCCCTCGGAGCTGGTCCCTCAGCCCTGGGCCCAGTGAGGGCGCTTGGACTTGACCCTGAGACCTCTGGTGCCGGCCAGCAGGGATTCAGAGCTGTTTCTCTGGAAACAAAAGCAAAGCAAAGGTTAACGGTTGACGCGTATGTAAACCAGTCTGGAGTCTGGAGTGTCTGAGGGTGCCTGGGTGGAGCTGGAGGCCCCTTGGAGGGAGAGGTGGCAGTCGGTGAGGGGCTTCCGTTTGCCTTGGTGGCGTCGGGTCCACTCCCTGCGTCCAGGGGCCCCTCTGACGCAGGGGTCAGCTCCAGCTGCAGGGTTTGGGGAAGGGGCCTCTTTCGCGCTTGGCGATTCCATCAGAAAAGTGGGAGAAAATGGGGAACATTATATGGAGGGTCGGCGCCAGATACTGGAGGGGCTGGAGGGGTTCCAGATCCAACCCAGTTTGCAGACGAAAAAAGCCTCAGATGGGGAGCCGACACCGGTTCCCACACCGCTGTGGTCTGGACGTCTGTTCGTCCTCTAGACGGCTGACCCAACCACGGCTCCACCAGCGTGCGCTCCCCGGGTCATGAACCTGGGCCTTCGGGCTGTATGTGGACTGTGTCCTGTCACAGACCTAACACGTGAACGCAGCTCAAACTGACTTATTTTTAAATAGCCTGATCTCCCTGAACGTGGCCTGAGTAGTGCATTGGTGCAGCAAAGCCCATCACAACCACGGCTCTTGGAGCCCGGCGGCCAGCCTGTCCCGTGAAGCTCAGGCTGGCTGTGAGAGGCCCCTCGAGCCTCCAGAGCCCGCCAGGGACTCGCCACCAGGCTTTGCCTGCAGTACCTGCGGTACCGGTAGTGTTCTTGTGGGCGGGGCCTCCTCACCTACCTGCTGGAGTGGCCTGGGAGCCAGATGCCAGGCGCGGCCCCATGGGGCCGCCTTGCTCCCGACAGGCCTCAGGTCCGGCTTTCGGTGAGTCTCCTGGCAGCCAAGTGCCCGGGCAGGTCCCAAGGAGCCCAGTGGGCAGGACTGGCAGAGGGTGCTTCAGGAAGATCGCTGCCGAGGCCCTGCATCTGTGCCCAGCACCCCAGGCTCCCCAGGCATCTGGAGCAGGTGTGCGGGTAGACACCTAGCTGCCATGACCACCCTCTGGGGAAATGCGGGTGAAGGACAGTCCTGAGAGGGCCTGTGCCTGGCCTCACCCCGGACACCACCGTGTCTGCTGAGCCTCTGGGCTGAGTGCTGGGGATTAAGGATGACTGACATGCAGGGCCCACCCCTCGAGTCCCTGGCGAGACACACTGACCATAACTGCTGGCCAGTGAGGACAGTGCCCCAGAGAGGCTGCAAGAGGGTAGAGCCGCGTGCGGTCGGAGGGAGATGCAGTAGGGTGGGCCGCACGCCTGGTGTGTAGTGGGGTCTCCTGGCGGGTGGCAGCCAGTGGGGGTGCCTGGGCCTGGAGCGGAGGCCGCACACCGATTAACCCGTCCGGAGCCCCTTGTGAGCCGGGCGCCAAGACCCAGCAGCCCTGGGAGGCCCTTCCCACAGAGGCCGTTTCTCCTGAAAGTGTGCGGCTCCGTCCAAACTGCACGCAGGTCAGTGTGCTCAGGAAAGCTGCAGCCCACCCATCTCCTCCGGCCCAGGCTGCTACAGGCACTGGAACGAGGACGGGACCGCCAGCTGCGTCCGATGCAGGAACGGGACCTTCCTGGCCGCTGCCAACAGCAGCTCCGAGTGCAAAAGCAGTATGTCCCCGTCTGGCCCCAGCTACTCCCCTGTGTCCATTTAGGACAGTGTGGGTGGGGCCTCCACGGTCACCTCTCTCGCCTGTCTCAGCCCAAGACTTCCCCTGTGCTGCATTCCTGGCTCCGGGGTTGGGTGGGAACCTGCCTGTGGTCCAGTGCAAACATTCTGCCCACAGGTGCTGGCCGGGGCATGCAGTTCCCTGTGAACAGGAGCTCAGGGACACCTGGGCGGCCAAGTTTCGGTGAGTCTCAGCTGAACAGACCAGATGGGGGTCTCTACCCTTGCTCTGGCCCAGAGGTCCTTCACCTGAGCAGCGTAGGCCCATTGCTGGTGCCACAGCCAGGCCAGGTCCAGCTCCAGCCCAGCCTTGCGCGATGTGGCAGGGCCCCAGCCTGGTCAGGGCAGGGCCAGTGGAGAGTCCAGAGACCCTGAGGCTGGGTCACTTGGCTCTGGTAGAGTCCTGTGTCTAATGCTATGGCTTTTGTCAGGCCCTCCTACGTGCCCTGCCCTGCCCTAGACAGAGGACCCTTGGCGGTGGGCCTGCCCTTCACATTACTGGGCAGAGGGAGGGGACAGATGAGGGGCCCTTAGGGGTTGTGACCAGAGTGCTTGCAGCTAAGCCAGCCTTCATCCTCCGGGCTCCAGGTGGCCCTGTCTCGTGCCAGTCTCAAGGTCAGTGTCGCCTCCCCAAGCACCCAGGTGCACCCCCGCTGATGGACCCTGACTGTCTGGAGTCCGTGCAGGTAGATGCGCCCCGCACGGTGCTGGGAAGGACACGGTGACAGCGAGGGTGCAGTGGGTGCCGCCACCTCTGCTGAGGCCTGGGGATGGGCAGGTAGCAGGGTCCATCCCTCAGGCGGAGGCCCTGTCCCTGGACTTCGTGCCTGCCTGAGAGAACCCTGAGGCCTGAGGCGCAGGGGACGCCTCTCACCAACACCCAGCCCCTGTGAGGCTTCCGGGGGGCCTGGGGCTCCCTGTCCGCACGCCCACCCACTGGCCGCTGCTTGCAGGGGGCCCCCACGTGGCCGCCTCCCTCTTCCTGGGGACACTGTTCATCAGCTCCGGCCTCATCCTCTCGGTGGCTGGCTTCTTCTGTCTCAAGCGCGCCAGCCGGCTGCCCCAGGCCTTCTACAGAAGAAGCAAAGGTAAGCCTGGCCTTCTGAGGACCCAGCAGGAGGGGCCTCGGGCCACGTGCTTCCCGTGTCCCTGAGCGGGGCAGCTGTCACCAGGTGCTCCGAGCACACGTGGCATCTCGGCGTCACTGCTGCGGGGCTTGGCGGCTCACTCCCGCCAGCACCTCTGGAGATGACCAGTGGCAGCTGGGGGGGTGGTATCCTGCTGGGACGGGGGGGCCAGGCTGCCTCCCTGGGACGAGCCAGCCCAACCTCTGTGCCCTTTGGGTGGCTGTGCCAGGAGGGGTCCTGCTGTGGGCTTGACCCCTTGGTGGGCAGTGAGCTGGGATCATCCATCTAAGCCTGTCTCCTCCCCAAGGCCGGTCCACCCCCTCGGGGGCTCTTGGTTGCTGAGCCAGGCTGGGCCTCAGCGGGTATGGGAGTCTGTTGGCACCGAGGTCCTAACGCATGTCCCCCGTCACCCCAGAGCTGGGCTGGTCGCCTGGAGTCGGGAAAAGCTGGTGGCAGGGGTGTCCATCAGACCCTTGACACGCCTACAACCTGGCCCTGCCCGGGGCCAAAGGCAGGGTCTTCGAGGCTCTGCCAGGAACATGGGACAGGAGAGCCTTACTGAGAGGGCCAGGGATGGGGCAGCTCACCCTGCTGCCCACTGTCCCTGCTGCCCACTGTCCTTGCACCAGCCCCACCACTCACTGCGGGCAGACGTGTGGAGGTGGCCCTGGGCTGAGCCCAGAGCCGGCGAGGGCCACCACCAAGGAGCCGCGCTCCAGTGACAGCCTGTGCTCTCCCCGCAGCCCCCGCCTTGCAGCCCGCAGAGTCCGTAAGTACACTGGGCCCAGCTCCCGCCGCCGCTGCTGTCTGCACCTGCGGCCTGGCCTGCCCTCACGGTGCCTTTCTCCTCTTCAGGCCGCCATGATCCCCCCGCCTCAGCCCCCAGGTACGCAGCTCCTTCAGCCCTGCCCCGCCCGGGCAGCGGCTCCAGGCGAGGGCCTCCCGGTGCCCGCGGGTCAGGAGAGAAGCCAGCTCGGGTGGGGCCCCCGCCCTAACCTGAGAGGCCAGCTCCTGTTTTTCTGGGACCAGAGTAGGTGACGTACACGCACAGGTGGCTGTGCCTGTCCCACTGTCTGGACCACAGGTGACCCCTTCCCCTACTCAGGGTCCCCACTGTGCAGGCTTAGGGGGCAGCGAGGTGGCCCTGTCCACAGGCACCTGGGGCTGATACGGCAGACACGAGCCCCTCGCAGTTCAGGAGGCCACAAGTCAGAGACGACACATGCCCTCGGGATGGCCCGGGGCGCGCCTGCCTCTTCCAGCCTCCACTGGCTCCAGGCATCCCCAGCCTCTGCCCGTCTTTGTGTGGCTTCTGCGTCTGCTCTGCCCCTTGCATCTCCTTCTGGGGTCAGCACCACACCCAGCAAGATCTCCTAGAAGCGTTTTTATTTATCTGTTCCTTGTCATCATTGCCCCTGGTTCTTGGGCTTTACCTGGTCTCCAGGCCAGCCACCCACGTAACACCTGAGCCACCAGGCCACCCAGAGGTCCTTAACTGTTCCTTTTTAATTTTTTTTCAAAGGAAAGGCGCAGACAGGATTGAAGGCAAGTATGTGGGCAGGCAGAGAGGAGGAAGCAGCCCTTCATTTTATCTAGCTCACAGTGCTTGTCTCTGCAGCCTCAGTTCTTGACCCGGGACCTCGGGATGCGTGTGGACCCTCCCTAGCACTGCGGCTGCTAGGCTCCTGGGCGTGTTTTTTTTGTTTGGTTTTTGGTAAGGAAAGGCACAACAGGAATGAGGTGAATAGACAGGCAAGAAGAGAGGAGGACGAAGTATCTTTCTTAGTTGTTCCGCTTGATTTTACCCCAGCCCCGGGTCTCAAACTCAGCCGAAGGCAGCGTCTAAACCTCTACTCCACCCGCCCGAACCGCCTGTCTCTGTTTCAGTGCGGAAGCCGCGCTACGTCCGGCGGGAGCGGTCCTCTGGCCCTGCTGCCACGTCCTCGGGGGAGGCCCGGGTCAGCAATGTCTGACCGAGGCCCAGCTCCTCACCTGCCGTGGAGGGAGCCCTGCACACAGACACGGCCCCGTGAGGCCTCGGGCACCTGGCCCCGCGTGCACAGCCATGGGGACTGCTGGCTGTGCCTGGGACCCGCACCTTCGAGGAGACTGCGGAGGCCTGGGCTGCTTCGCTGGAGGTGGACAAGGAGGGGGGCTCTGGGGCCGGCCCCAGGCTGAGCACCTGCCAGCCATCTGCTGTGGCCATGACCCCACCACACTGTCTGAACCGCCAAGCAGCTTTCCTGGTTTCCTGCTGACTTCTGTTTTTAGGTAGAAATGCATTTTGTAGAAAAGTCAACAAGTATGGCTGTCCTTCCTGCTCTCAGCCGGGCCCAGGCACTGCCGGCCACCACGGACGGCACTGGCCTGATGCGGCCCCGCCAGCTGCACCAGGGCTCCTGCTGCCGCCCTCCCCAGGCCTGCAGGTGCGGGGGCTCCTCCTTGGAGCTTGCCCTGCAGCTGAGAGTACGTCCATGTCCACGTAAAACCTTGTCTGGGAGAGGGCGGGGCGGTCACATCGCTCCCGGCTTATCTGCCACATGAGGGGCTGCCACAACCATCTGGAGAGGTGCTGAGCCTCGCGGTGCCTGCATGCGGTCCCATCAGGATGGCATCCCAGGGCAGGCCTGGTCCCAGCTGCCTCATGCACCGGGGCCACCCCGGGCCCCCAGGCACCTGCCACAGTTGGGGTGGGAGCAGGCGCAGGCCCTGTGCAGGTGACTGTGGGCCTGGCTCACAGTCTCCAGGAGGAGGGCACCACTGGGCAGTGGCAGCCGGCTCAGGCAGCGGGGACCTTCTGACCACTTCTGAGCCCGAGGGTGGAGCTGCCTACATCCCCAGAGTGCCCCTCAGCCTGAGGACCGGCCGCGTAAACCTGGGGCTGCCCGGAGTGAGGTTGCCGCCAGGGGGCGCCCGAGGGAGCCCTGCCCTGCCTGGGCCCGGCCAGGGGAGGGTGTGCAGGGAGCTGCGGCCACAGCGAAGGGCTCCCTGAGGGCGAGCCCTGTTCTGGGACAGCACATGGGGCCCCACTTCCATGGCCGGCAGCCTTGGGGCTGCAGTTCCTGTGAGGTTGCTGGGGGCGGGGGTGGTACTCAGCCTGGCAGGGAGGTGCAGAGTCACAACCCCTCCTTAGGGTGGAAACTGCTCCAGGCTCACCTACTGACCCCTTTCCCCGAGGCTGTGACTGCTGCTGACTGATCTGAGATCTAAGTAGGGGGGGTGGGGTAGGCTGGGGCCCCAGGGCAAGTTCAGAGGCCTGATGGGGAAAGACCCTCCAGCCCCTGCCCTAGTGTACCTGGAGCCGGGGTGCTGAGGAAGACGCCCCTCCATGGGCAGGCTGGACCAAAGGACTTTGCCTGAGGAGAAGGGCCCAAGTAAATGTGGGGAGACCCGCAGAGGGTCTCCCTGGCTTCAGGAACCCTGGGGGAGGACAACCCTGGGGGTGGTGCCTGTGGGGACAGAAGGAACGTTTGAGGACACACCCCCAGCCCCTGCCCGAGTGTAACTAGCCAGGCTTTGAGCCCAAGAGCCTAACTGGGGAACACTGGGCAGCATGTTTGACCCTGGAGGCCCAAGTGGGCACAGATGGAGCCCAGCACATCGCTCTTGAGTGGCCCCTCTCAGGACCCTCCATGCGCTTCCACCCCGGGGTGTGAACCAGAAACCCCAGGATCATTCTGGCACTGTCCCTGCAGTCCCTAGCCTCAGCACACTCGACTCTGAACTTGGCCCTGACCTGACTAAAGCTGCCAGCCCCCAGACGGGGCCTTCCCCTGGCCTTGAGGCTGATGTGCCCTGGCCCCACACGCCCCCAGCCGTGCTGGCTGCCCTCCTCCGCTGGGCATCCCTGGCTCGGGTGTGACTTCTCAGGCCCCCAAATAGTGGACTCATCAGCCTGTGACCCTGATGGACATCAGGTCAGGGATTGGGCCACTGGCAGGGGGTGTCTGCCTGAGACTGCACAGCCCCTCGGCAACCCATTCCTGCACCCCGGGCCCTCGTGGTGGGAGCCATGTGTGGGGCCAGCTCAGACCCAGCAGGCATCTTGGGCATATGGGCCCCCTCACAACTGCTGTGGAGGCTTTGGGACCAAGTCCCTCCATATGCCGCTGAGCAGGGGCTGGGTGGTGCTGTGGTACAGCTGGGGGCCACACCACTCAGCCCCAGGAAAAGCCAGGTCACCCAGAGTGGCCCTTGTGGGGTGGGGATTTGGTGAAGGGAGGGGGCTCCCATGGGGTACTCATGAGGGAGAAGAGGCTACACGGGGCTGAGGGCTATGTGGGGGCGCCCAAAGGGTGAGGAGGGGGCACGCTGGAACACGGTGGTGGCAAGAGGTGATGTGAAGCCTGAAATCTGACCAGAGGCCCATCCATCAGGCCGAGGTGCTTACCCTGCAAGGTGGGCAGGGCGGGTCTGGTGTGGGAGTTCCTCTGACCTTGGGGGCCTGATCTGGTGGGCAGAGGGGAGGTGGCTGAGTCCCTGCAGGGCCCGCATGTCCAGGGGGCATCACCGAACCCATTTAGGCCCAGGGTTGAGTGGGACTTGGAGGTGAGGGCCTTTCAGCCCTGGTGGTTCAGGGGAAACCAGAGGCGGTCATGCCCCAGCACACCTGCTCCAAGGTCCCACAGTGATAGCCATGTCCATGTCCCCAGCGGCCGTGTGGAGGGTTGAGGGAGTGACAGGTCACCTGGCACTGAGTGTGCAGGGACGGGCTCAGCGCTCGGACCCCCAGAGCACCCGGCCCCAAAGAGCCCTAGGGTCTCCAGCCCTGGTCGTCCTACATTCTGTGCCCAGTCCTAGAGGTGCGGGGACCATGGCCAAGCTGGGCCTTGCATGCTGTCCTGTCTTCTCACCTGACCAAGGAGGAGTTCTGTGTCCTGAGGGCTCAGGGCCCACACGCCCTCTCGACTGAGCTCGGCGCCCGTGAGGGCCTGCCCTCTACCCTGCCCAGTAAGTCTCCGGCTGTGGGGTCACATGTTGGCATCTGCACACTTGGACACTGTCAGCCTTGTGCACAGCAGCTGTCCCTGCACCTGCGAGAGCCAGCGGGCCAGCTGGGTCCTGAGCCGCCGAGGCCGGGCTGGAGTCTGCGTGCTCTTCCGGTGTTTCTGTCTGCTCTGGGCTGACTCCCCAAGCTGGAGCGTGACCTCAGAGCCCAGACATTCCAGGAGGGCCTCCAGCTGTTCCCAGGGCACTTCCTGGAGGCACCATGTGACCCCCCGTCACGATCCCTGTGGGAACCAGAGCCCCACCCAGGTTCCCCTCAAAGTCCCCCACCTCTCAGAACCTGCACCCCCTCAGTGGGTCCCCATACCCTCTCTGAGCCCCCTACCCCACGCTGAGTCCTACCCTCCTCTGAACCCCACCCCTCTGAGCACCCCTCAGCCCTTACCCCCACCTGAACTCCACCGCACTCTGGGACCCACCCCTCTGAGCCCCACCCCAGTCAAACCCCTGGCCCCTTTCTAAAACACCCCCCATTGGAAGACAGGAACTCCTGCCCAAACCCAGACCCCTTGTCCAGGGCACCCACTGCTGAGTCTGCACAGCTCCGCCTCCTGAGTCTTGACCACCCCGTCTCACTGTGCCCCACTCCTGCAGTCGGGAGCCCCACCAACAGCAGGTCTTTTTGCTGACCTCTGACCTGCAGCCTATGGGGCTCCCCCAGTCCTGCCAGGAGCCAGCCAATCACAGAGGCCCTGCTGGGCCGCCCAGCCTGACCAGTTGCTATAAATACACCTGCCTGGAACCCGGCCCAGGAGCTCACACCTGCCCGACAGGCCTTGCCACACTGCACCTGGAGGAGCGCACGCACCCGGCATCCCGTTGCCCGACAACCGGGCGCGCCTGCCCGCACTTGCCGACCTGTGGAGGGACACCTGCCAGCGGGGCTCCGGCGGACTCGGGAGCGGCCACCCAGTGCCAGGCAGCCACACTCAGCCCCCCGGGCCTGGCTATTGCCAGCCAAGGGGGCCATGGAAGGGCCCCACTGACCCCCAGCCACCAGGTAAGGCCGCTTGCTAGGCTGGCACTCAGCTCTCAGCTGAGCAGCCGGCAGGGCACCTGGGAGGGCAGGGCCTTGGCCGAGGAACTGATTATAAGGGGTGTGGCGGCCCAGGGGAGGGAAGGCCACCTCCGGGCCCCCTGTCCCCAGGATGCGGGACCTCTCTGCAATGCAGGGCCTCTGACATCATCATGGTGTCATCATGACTCACTGGCCAGTCATGATGCAGCAGCCAAGCTGTCACTGGGTGTCACCCTGAAGTCAGCCCACTGGCCTACCTGGATGGGCTGGCGAGTCAGGGCCAGGTCACCTCTGCAGCTTCCTGGTTTCTTTCCGTGGGGTCGCATGGCCATCGTCTTCCCAGAGTCTGGTCTTCTCTGGCACAGTGGCGGTGACAAGGGCGTCACCCCCTTAGCTGCCCTCCTCCAGCAGGACACCGGGGCTGCCTGCAGTGGAGACCAGACCCGCTGGGGGCAGGCCCATGACCACTCCCTGGGTAGGGGACAGCGCCACACCGCAGCCCCTGGCCGCGGGCCGAGCACACCCATAAGGGGCTCTCCTGCCACTGCCTGGCCCCGACCAAGGCGCATTCCAGTTCCAAGGATCCTGACCACTCCCTGTCACCAGCTGGACAAGCTGGCCTTGCAGGCTCCAAGCTGCACTGAGAACGAGCCTGCTCATCCTCACCATCACCCCAGGCCTGGAGTCCTGAGCCCACAGGGCATGTGCCCACCAGATCTGGTACCCAAGCCAGACCTGTGCCTTCCTGTGACAGCCCCACCCTGCTGGCCTCGTGGCTGGGTGACCCCAACATTGGTGGCCTTTTCTGCGTCATAGCTGTTGTGTCACTGAATGGGCCCAGCCTGGCAGATGTGAATACAGGTGTCATGAGCCAGGCAAGGTAGAGACAGCAGGAGGCATCCACTGGGTGGTCGGCATAGCCGCCAGGCCTCCGGGTCCCAGTGCCTGCAGAGCACACCGCCACACCCCACACACTCGCCTACTCGGAGCCCTCTGTGGCTCGGGCGGAGTGGGAGTCCTGCGGGACAGGGCTCTCTGGAGGAGCCTGCCAGTGGGCAGTGTACTTCCTGGCATCTCAGGCTGGAGCGGACATGGAGAGGGATGGAATGACCAGTCTGACCTCGCAGGACATGGGCGGTCTGGGGTCACTCACG
This sequence comes from Solenodon paradoxus, assembly GCA_004363575.1. Taxonomy (NCBI): domain Eukaryota; kingdom Metazoa; phylum Chordata; class Mammalia; order Eulipotyphla; family Solenodontidae; genus Solenodon; species Solenodon paradoxus. Next base: position 39,608 of record RJWH01004546.1, on the reverse strand, counting down.
TTGTCATTCTTTGTCCCACAGCTCAGAGCAGTGGCAGCGGGCCAGCAGGTGTGGCACACGGTCATGCCACACCCCCGCCGGAACAGCCCCACAGCTGCAGTGCCCAGGTCCCCCGGCTCGGCCAGCGGCCCCCGGTCCCCCGGCTCGGCCAGCGGCCCCCGGTCCCCCGGCTCGGCCAGCGGCCCCCGGTCCCCCGGCTCGGCCAGCGGCCCCCGGTCCCCCGGCTCGGCCAGCGGCCCCCGGTCCCCCGGCACCCCTGGCTCGGCGAAGGTGGCCTCCCCACTGGAGTGCTCCATCTGCTTCTCAGGCTATGACAACATCTTCAAGACGCCCAAGGAGCTCTCCTGCACCCACGTCTTCTGCCTGGAGTGCCTGGCACGGCTGGCGGCTGCCCAGCCAGCAGGCTGCCCTGGGGGCGATGCCATGCCCTGCCCTTTCTGCCGGCAGCCCACAGCCGTGCCCGCCGCTGGGGCCCCGGCGCTGCGGACCAGCCGCCAGCTGCAGGCCAAGCTGCCTGCGCACCTGCAGCAGGAGAAGCCGGTGTGGCTGGAGGGCACCAAGCTGTGCTACTGCCCCGCACCCTCTGCCCCCGGCCTCGCAGCTCCTGACTTCGTGTGCGTGGACGTGGGCCTGAGGAAGCCCGCCGAGGCCCCTGCACCCACCCCAGTCCCCGCCCGCCCCCAGGGCCGCCTGGCCCGATGCTGGGCCCGCTGCAGGGACTGGAGGCGCATGGGGCTCATCGCGGCCCTGCTGCTGGTGCTCTTCTGTGTGCTCTTCTGGCCTGTGCAGTGCGCCCTCAAGACCGGGAGCCTGCACTGCCTGTCGCGGCCCTCACCTGCCACCGCCGCCACCGTCTCCACCTCTGGGGAAGCCGCCTTCTCTCTCCAGCCCCTGAACCACAGTTACGGTCGCTGGCCTCTCAGCACCGGTCCGCACCCTCCGGGCTGAGTCCGGACAGGTGCCCACAGCCTCGGAGAATCCTGCGTGTCCAGAGGTGGCGCAGACGGAAACAGGCTCAGGCCAGCGGGACCTCCGCGTTGCTGAGAGGGAGGGCTGGCCACCTCCTCGTATTTTCACAACCCCCTCTGCTCCCGCCCAGACCACCCTCCCATCGGGCTGGCCCCTTGGGTGGGGGGCAGGGGGCCTTCCCTGCAGACAGGCCGGGTCAGTCGCCGGTGTCCACGCTACCCCGTGCACAGTACATTTCTACATAAATTACCCCACGTGTATAACACCTACATACATGCAGCAGAGATGCAGGCAGTGTGTTTGCTTTATTTTTAAGAAATTTTCTTTGGGAGGGAGGGACAGCATTGTTATTTCGGCTCCTTGTCGGCCCCGCATCGCAGATCCAGTTCCTTGGGCTTCCCGTTGTCTACACCCAGCACCCCAGCCACCTGAGCCACAAAGGCGCACCCAGTGAGTTACTTTGTATCCACTTTGTTAGGGTCCCATCCTGGGCACCCCTCTGCACCACCGAGCACCCCAGGACAGCCTACAGTTTGTCCTGCCCCAGGGGCCTCAATCCAGGGACTCCCAGATGCCCTAAAGCAAGAGGCCCCAGGATCCCAAGGGCTTCGACTCCTGCCCCTCTGGGCTGTGAATGGGTAGAGCAGTTGTGGACTTGACGCCCCAGGAACTGAGGCCTAATGGTGCAGAGGTGGGGAACCCAGTGTTCCCTCGAGATCCACACAGACCACAGGGCTCTCTGGCAGACTGTCCCTCGGGGGGCCAGGTGCCACATTGTGAGGGCTGGCAGGAGAACCTCCTGCCCCACGCCCACCCCACCTGGAGCCGCCCAGCCCCAGGAATCCTGCCCCCAGGTCGGCATGGCCGAGGCAGGCCAGGCAGCCCCTGCCCAGTCTCAGCCTCCTCAGCCCTTACAAGGACACCCTGCTCCAAACTGGGGCCTATGTCTGTCGGGGGAGAGGGCTGGGGGCCGTGGAGACGAGGGACCCCCACTTGTCCTTACCCCAGCCCAGTGAGACACAGGTTGGAGAACAGGCCATGTGACCAAAGCCCCACGAAGCTGCAGGGCCACCCGGCACGGGAGGGTGCGGCTCGGACCACGTGAAATGCCTGCACTGTCACAGTCATGCCCCAGGAACCTCGCCCTCATCGCTGGCAGGGCCGGACACACGAGAAGCTCACATCCCCTCATTCAGCAGGCATTTATTTATCTACGTGTGGCTGCAATGTGACGGCCGGGCCGGGCCTGGATGGGCCAGGACTGAGCCACCACCTGGCACGTCCCAGACCAGGCCACTGAGGGCAGGGAGGGGCTGCTCTGGAGGGGCGCAGGGTGCAGGCTCAGATGCTGGGTCAAGCACAGGTGGGTGGAGCACAGACTGGCCACTCGTGTCACACACACAGTAGGACACGCAAATGTGGCACACATGAGGTCGCCCGTGGCCACTGGCAGTCCCCGGTGGCCTCCCACACTGAGACAAACCGCAGCCCTGCCTCCACCCTCACCTGGGCGCCCCAGCAGGGGCAGTGACACTGAGCCTTCCTCAACGTCTTCCGCTTCGTAGGCGTCCAGGCCTGGTCAGGGAGGGTCTACGCACAGGCTGGGGGAAAAGCTAGGCTTTGCTGGGCTCCTGGCTTCTGCCACCCCAGTCACAGCACCCGGGGACAAGCGCCACCCCGCGTCCCCGCCTCGCGCTGCGCCCAGAGCAGGCGGGTGGGGGCTGTGGCAGGTGTCCGCGGGCCGGGTGCCCACCTTCCAAAACCGCGCCCCAAGGTGATGCCCGGCCCGCCCCGCCCCGCCCCGCCCCACGCGCTCGCCCCGCCCCGCCCCGCCCCATAGGCTCGCGCAGGCGCAGGAACTCGGGTTACACCGTCCTGAGCCAGCGACTGCAGCCTCTGCCGGGCTGTCTTCGGAAGCGGGTGTCTCGGGCAGCCAGAGCAGGGGTCAGCTGGCCAGGGCAGGGTTAGGTGGAGGGGAGGGGGAGCCGGGTCGCTCACCCGGGGGGACTGAGGGGGTGAAAATGCCCGCAGGACGTCAGTCACAGTGACAGTTCCATTGCGTCCAGAGTGGACGCTGTGGGGACGCCCCAGCCTACGCTGAGTTCTCCGATGAGGCCCAGGTCCCGCCCCATCCGACGGCCCTGCTTGGTCACACCTGCCGGGCAGTGTCAGGGCCTCCTTACTTCAGCGTAGACCTGGGGACTTCCCGCAGCTCGCGGACGGCTGCCTCCCAAGCTCCGGCAGCCCTCAGGGTGGCACTGAGCCAGCTGTGCAGGCACAGACGGTGTAGCGCCGGCCAGTCAGGAGCACCGTGGTGGGGGCACTGCATCCGCTGGGCTGGGGCACCGCCCACCCTGCGGTGACCCAGGGCACATGCACACACGCGCACACGGGGCCTCTCCCAGGTGCGCCCCTGCGCCCGGCTGCCCACTGTACCCTGGGATCTGGAGGAGCGGCCTGCTGCGCCAAGTCCAGAGGTGCGCCTGAAGGACAGGCCTATGCTCCCAGCTGCCCTACTCCAGCTGGCCAGGGGCCGTGACGGTGGCCTTCGTGCCCGCAAGCAGCCACTGTGGTCTGCAGACAGCCCTGTGTGACCGTGTGCACGCCGAGAGCGCTCTCAGGCACCCCCGCTGGGGACGCATTGAGGGCCGGTGCTGGCCATCGGCCAGTTGCCAGGCCCTCCAGGAAGCCTTACCCCCTTGTTTGCTCCTGGGTGGGGCTCTGCCGGTGTCCCTGGGTCCCCTCAAAAGAAGTCTACTCTGGATTCCAAGGGCCACGTGCCAGGGGCGCCCCATGCCATGGACTCCTTCTGGGGTTCGCTCCCCGCCTCCCGTGTCACACTTCCACTTGGCTGTGGGGCTGGCATGAGGGGTCTGGCCACTGCCCGCTCCCGAGTCCCACCGCGCCCCAACTGCCCCACCCCAGCGGGCGGGGATGGCGCTGTGGGTGGCTGGGTGGCCCGTCTGGTCGGGAGGTCTGAACGCTGCCTGCTTTGCTCTGGCTCTGGCTCCCGGAAGCTGCCCTCTCCTTGCCAAACAGGCAGCCCTGTGGTGTCGCCGGGCTGGGGATGGGGCAGAGAGGACACAGGAAGCCAGACGAGCCATCACAGGCCCACACGCAACCGGGAGGCTCCGCGTCAGACACGGAAGTCCAGACAGAGGCTACTCAGATCTGGGGCCCAGGCGGCACCCGCCCAGGCCGCCCCAGGCTGGCCTGCTCACCTGACCCTGTGACCTGCCCGTCCCCCAGAGCCTGCGGGTCTGGGTGGTCACCAGGTCCTTGACAAGGAGAAGCAGCCTTTCTCTCCAGAATAGCCCCACCACCGTCCCTGAGAGCTTCTACCCCAGGCCTCAGCAGTGCCAGATGGAGAAACTGAGGCAGCTCATCTCGAGGCAGCAGCCAGGAGGGCAGGGTTCAGACAGGCTGCAGGACCCCTGACCCCCACTTCCCCTGTGTCAGGTGCCGAGGACCGAGAGGAGATAAGGCCCAGAAACTTGGGGGTTGCAGGGCACCCTGAGCCCTGGGGGGCCCACAGAGCCTGCCCCCTCGGACACTTGCTTGAACGGGGCCACACACAGTCGGGTCAGATGAAGACACTACGCTTACCGCTCCAGGCGGGGCCCCGGCAGCCCCAGGGTACACTGCTCTGAGGGCCCCCATTACAGGGGCCACCTGTGTTCCAATCTTGATGCGACACCTCGAAGGGCGGTGTGCCGGCCACTGCCGGCGGCCATGCGTCCCCCACCCTGCCTTTCCACCCACCCTCAGCTTCCAGAACAGTCTCGGCTTTTCCTTCCCTGCCGTCTTGGCACCTGCTGCTCCCCTGCCTAGGTCAACAAGGCCAGTGCTTGGTCCCTCCCAGGTGACGGGCACACGCCCCCACTGACTCCAGGGTGGCCAGGACCCGGCTTTCTGGCCACTGCCTGGCTTTCGGCCTGGAGGCCAAGGCCAGACAGCTTCACCCTGGAGCTGCCCCCACAGGCTGCCGCGGGAAGCTGGAGGAGGGCTGTCTCTCCAGGCAAGCAGTGTCCACCTAGATGACTAACCTCTGCCCTCCTGCTTCCTGGGTTTTACCTGGAACCGGGAAAGATCTAGAGCCCTTTTGGAAGCCCCTCCCCATGTCACCTCTCCTCACAGACCGACCCCTCCCCATCCAGAGCAGACAGAGGTCTGTCCACTCCGCTGGTCGAAGCCCTTGCCCGCCACTCTTCCTCACACGATGGCCCCTTCCAGGGCTCTGGCCAGACCCCAGTGGGTGGCCCCTGCAGCGGACGGAGGTACAAACGTAGCCACTGAGGCCTCTGCCCACAGCCTAGGCCCCTTGGAGGGTCCCGGAGCCCCCACAAGTCCCTTGTTAGTTTTTAAAGAGGAAGAAAGGCAAGCAGGCAAAAGGGAGAGGACAAGGGCCATTTAAATCTATTTATTCATGTTGGCTCCCCCAGCCCAGCCCACGCCCGGGTCATGAATCCGATCGTTGGGCTTTACCTGGATGGCGCTGCAGATTTACCTCCTGAGCCCTTGGGGCTGCCCCTAGAGGCTCCCCCACTAAGGCCCCCTGCCCAGAAGTCAGGCCCCTTCACCGCCTGTTGGCTCCCTGACCCCGGATCCTGGGCGTCTGGCCCCAGCAGAGGACCTCACTGGCCGGACGCTGCCTGACACCTACCTGTGCTCTGGTGCAGGTGTCCCAGCCTCTTGAGGCCTCCCGGGACCCCAGGCCCACCCCCCTGAGGGCCACTGCTGCGGGGCTGACCAGGAGCAACTGGGTTGGAATGGGGGGCGAGTTAGTGAGGGACACGGCACAGCCCTAGCCCACAGCCCCCAGCTCCGTCCCTGCAGCGTCACAGGCAGAGACCAAGGTCTGAGGTCTGGGGGACGGAGGCAGGGCTGTGGGGTCCCGAGGACACAGATGGGCAGGGCCCCCCACGGCGGTCGATGGTGGGAGCAGACGCCGTGCGCCTCACAGGGGCATCAGGAACCTTTGCCCGTGGCCTGGTCCCTTCCCACCGGCCAGTGCGGCCCAGCCACCCCAGAGGAACGTGCTGCCCCAGAGCGATAGGCCCCCTCACACGTGCCACCTCCCACCCACGCGCCCCTCCCTATCCTTGCCACCTTGGGACACCGTGGCAGCTTGTCACCTCTGGGGACCAGAAAGGGCACAGCCCTCGGACCCGGCTCCCAGGCGGCCTGGGCTCAGGGCGGCCCACGCACCTGGCTCAGCGGCGCCCTCTGGTGCCACCCCTTGGCCTAGGCCTCTCCGCGGTTGCGTGTGGATGGTGTGGCTGCCGCTCCAGAGGCCGCAGCCACCGTGTGCAGTGAGGGGTGCGGGTGGCAGGTGCGCGGTCGCCCGGCGGGCGTCTTGGTCGTGCGGCCTGGGGCCGATGCAGATGGGTGTGACGCACGCGTGGCGAGGTGCCATGGACCTCACAGCAGCCCGTTAGATGAGGGCCTTGCCCGCCGGGAGGCACCAGCGGGGAGGCATCTCCATGCAGTCGCCAGGCCACCACAGAGCTCACGTGCGCTCCGGCGCCTCTCGCCGGTGTCAGCAAGAAGCAGCAGCACCGAGGGCTGAGCCCTGGGAGGCTGACCTCCCGACCTTCCACCCCAGCTGCAACCGCTCCACATCCGCGGTGGCCAAGGGTCACCCGGGAGGGACTCCAACATTGGCTCTGGGGCACGCAGACGGTGCTCAGGGGGCCCCAGCATCCAGCAGAACCCGGGGCCCCCAGCTCTGACTCTGCTGCCTCGTCACCCACACTGAGGCCCTCGGACTCCCCTGGGCACAAATGGGGGGCGTGCCCCTTCCCATGGCTGACCCAGCGACGGGCGGCCCTGCAGCACAGAGACCCCCCCGGACCCAGTCGAGGTGATGCCTCCTGTTTAAAGCTCCCGGGAGCTCGAAGACCCCGGGACCTCGGGATGCGTGTGGACGGTGCCCAGCCCCTTCCCCCAAGGGCACGTGTGTGCTTCAGTGGCCCTTCCCAGCATCTCTGTGGAAAGATGACGGCTTAGCTCTTGCAGAGCCCCAGACCGCGGAGCGGAGCGTGGCCTGTCCTCTCTCAGCAGGCGCGCTGCACCCACCTGTGCTGGGCCCGCCCCCCCGCCCGGGCCGGCACCCCCTCCCTCAGGTCTCCCCGGCGGCCCTGCCTTCCAGGCGGCACCGGCAACAGCCGCCGGGCACCTGCACACGTGCGTCCACTGGGCGCCTGCGTCTGCACGCTGGACACCGGCCCGGCCTGCGAGGCAGCGCCCTCTGACCTTGCTGGTTCCTGGGTCCACATGCAGGCTCAGGTGCCTGGAAGCACGTGACCCGCCTGAGGCCAGTCAGCGTGCCCAGCGCTGCTGCCCAGGTCTCCCTGGGGAGGAGTGCAGCTACCGGGCTGTGGGCCTGTCCTGGACCCCTCTCACTGCATTGCTGTGGTCCAGGCAGGGCTACTGAGGGACACTGCCACGCAGTGACTGCCAACATGGCAGCAGGGCCACCGGGAAAGGGCGTGTGCCCCGTGGTCCCAGACCCCCGCGACGCTGGGGAGGGAGGGCGTGCTGGCCCCGCAGACAGCTGAGCCTGGTGCCCAGGAGTCCAGGGACAGCCCGGCCATCTTAGAGGTCAGCCGGAGCCCAGGTCGGCCACTGGCTGCTCCGGGTCAGCTCCCGCGTGGCCTGGGTCTCCCATCTGCAGGTCCCGGGCCCTGCACACACCAACGGGCCAGACACACTGCACAGAGATCTTCCGTGGTGGGAGGACAGCGGCGAGGCGCTGCAGCGTCTCCAGGCCCCGCTCCGCCCCATCAAGTGGGCTGACCATACAGAACCCAGGTGACCAGAGACAGGTTTTCCGTCCCAACCCCTGGAGCTGAGGCAACATGTCTCAGCACCTCCCCATCACTAACAGCAGCTCTCCAACCACAGGCCCGGCCAGCAGCTGCGTCAGCAGCCCAACTTCAAGGCATGTGGTGCCTAGGGAAGGTGCCCGCCGACCCACGGACAGGACCCAGGAAGGGGACGCGGGGCGGGGGCTTTACTGGGGCCTGCACAGGCCTGAGAAGGTGAGCACCCAGGTGGCATGCCCCCCACTGGGCCTTCCTGGCTTCCCAGGGCCTGGAGCAGGTGAGGGGTGCGTGGCCTTTTCCGAGAACAGCACAGGATGGCAGTGAGCTGGGGGAGCCTGGGTTCCTCCATCTGGACGGAGACCCTGCTGAGCTCCTGCTGGAGGTTAAACCTGGGGATCCCGAGATCGGGGGCTGACGCATTCTCACTTGCACTAGTCCCAAAGCTGAGGGCCCAGGGCCCTGTGGGGCACTGCCTGCCCAACCCCAGCCCTCGCAGGGATTGGGACCCTCCGCTGAGACACAAGGGCAGCATGCTCCAGGCAGTCGGCCCTGTCCAGCGTGTTACCTGGGGCCCCTCAGGCCCTGGACTCACTCCTCCGTGGCCTCCAGTCCATCAAGGCCCAGAAGAGAACATTCTGGACGTGCCAGGTGCTGGGGAGGGGTGACGTGCCTGTGTCTCCTCACATTCACACACGCACCCTGGAGTCAGCGCTTGCCTGCATGGAACCCAGGGGGCAGGGCCCAGCAAGGGGGCCTGACCGCCACAGTCCTCCGGCCCCCAGGACGCAGGACTGTTGAACCTGGTCCCAGTCCCCCCACCTTCCAGCAGGAGGGTCGAGGGGTGGGCCTGCGGAGGGAGACCAGACCAGACCCTCAGGGACCCCAGGCTCCTGCCCTGGGTTCTGGGCCTCGCAAAGGAGGGGCCCCGGTGGACAAGGCCCCACATCCTGAGGCCAAAGGGAGCCCAGAGGGCACCCTGCTGCCGCCCCTTCGCTGCCCAGAGCCCGCAGCCCGTGCCTCATCATGCAGAGCAAGCAGGGGGGCAGGAGCGCGGGGTGGTGGTAGTGGTGGGCAGACGCGCGCCCCTTTCCAGGTGGTCAGGCTTTATTCACGGTGATCAACAGGGACACGGGCTTGGGTTAGTAACACAGACGGCTCACAGGCTCCCTTCAGCCGCGGTCTTGTGACCACCTGCAGGCGGGGGCAGCATGGGCAGGCACAGGTGGGGCCGGGCAGCCTCTGTGTAGGGCTCTCTGGCTTCGCAGCCATCTCTGCTGCCCGGCCCCCGGCCCTGGCCTGGCCGGTCACCTGGCCAGTCCCAGCCCCTGGACGAGGACGCCCCCGCACACCAGAACTGCGAGGGCCGCAGGACAGAGCGAATGGGTGCTCCGGGTGTGGATGTGTCGATGTGTAAAGAACTGCGGTCACGCCTAGTTCCGGACATCGTCCTTGAGAGGGACACGGCTAGGCAAGGACGTCAACCATACGGCTTGGTGGCCCTCTCTGGACTTGTGCCCAGGGCCCAGTGTTGGGGAGGGGACGAGGCCACGTGCAGGGTTGTTGAGTAGACAGGCAGGGCCCCAGGGGCCTGGGAGCCTGGATGGGCGTGGCCTCTGCGCTCCAGCCCCAGGGCCCGTGGACACAGGAAGAGGGAGGGCACAGCTTGCCCCGCAGTGACAAGTGTTCCTGAGTCACAGTGCTGGCCCAGGAGGGCACCGAGCTCGAGGTCAGTCCTGGTGTGCCAGTCCACCCGCTGCACACGCATTTGTCCTTGAGTGGAGACCTAGAGAGGCCCGTGAGCTTGGGCAGAAACACACCCCTTCGAACTCCTGAGACATGTCCTGCTCTGGGGACGCGGGGCCGCCAGCTGGAGCGTGGATGCTGTGTGGACGGGGGGCCGCGGCAGCTGCTCTCCGAGCCCAGCCCGTGCGCTGTGGTTTGTCTCTGCAGCTGTCGTCCTGGACAGGAGGGAGGCCGGGCCAGCAGTCCCTCCAGCCAATGGCCAGGCAAGAAAATCATATCAAAAAGCAACAAGTTTACAAAAATAGAAAAGAACTAGAGCAGCGCGGTGGAGGGCTCAGGGGGCGGGGCAGGGCCGGAGTGCTGGCTTGGCGACAGCGTCTTCCAGCAGGTGTAGCGGGCGCCTCCCCACCACCACGCCGCGCAGGCAGCCGACGAAGCCGGTGCTGTAGGCCTTGGGCAAGGCCAGGCCCGTGGGCAGCTTCTCCAGGCCTCCTGCAGGACAGGGGGAGGTCACCACTGTGCCTCTGTGAGGGTCAGGGGCAGCGCGGCTGCGTGTCCGGCCGTGGGCCCAGCTGGTTGTCACCGTGCGGGCTCCAGGGGTGAGGTCTGTCCCTCCAGGTGGAGACCACTGGCTGCCCCTTCGCCAGGACTCCCCCCAGAACACTCACCCAGCCACAGGGCTCCGTCTGTGTCCAGCCGCGTGGCGCCCAGGGGGGAAGACCCAGTGACGGGGGCCTCGTTGCCCACCTGCAGGGAGCCTTCCCTCTGCTCCCTGGTGCGGAGAGGATGAGGCCGTCACTGCTGGGTGGCTCCCGGCCCTCAGCTGCCATCCCTTTGACCCCAACACCTGGCAGGTGCCAGCCCCAGGGACCACCCGCCAGGGGCTTCCTGTGGATCATGGTCCGCTGTGGGGATAGCCAGGTTCTGACCATAGGACGTGTCCCCAACAGTGGACGGCAGACCACAGGGCCCCAGCCACGGCTACTCTCCTTGTGTCTCGTCACTGTCACCGGCCGCGACCTCAGGGCACGCAGCCGGCCCTGCCCCGCCCCGCCCCGCAGGAGGAACCGCGCCCCTGCCAGGCCTGGACACCGCACTGACCTGTGTGCTCTGACCCGCAGCCACTGGTTGGTGTTGACGGGCACCGTGGACCGCAGCACCACAGGCTGGGAGCCCAGGTCGTAGGTCAGCTGCAGGCGCCCGTCCACGATGGCCAGCGCCACGTAGTCAGCCCGCTCCGTGGCCTGGCCGCTCCAGAGCACCAGCCCTTGTGTGGCCTCGGTGCGCAGGCTCAGCTCGAAGTGGTTGGTTTGCAGCGCCTTCTCACTGGTAAACAAAGGGGGGTCAGGACTGTGGCGGCATGAGGGTGAGGGCCACGGCTGCAGAGGCCACGAGGGCTGGAGACATGACCGGGGCAGCTGGACAGCAGGTGGGCAGAAGGGACGAATGGGAGGGGGGCAGATGGCTGACACAGCTGAGGAGCAAGGCGAACAGAGAGACAGCTGGCAGAGAGGCTCAGGAGGGGAGATGGGCAGATGGCAGAGCCAGGCCCTGTGCTCACCTGTGAGGGGCCCCGGAATCTGGAGCTTCAGGGCTTAGAAGCAGGAAGAGAGGGAGGCAGGTGAGCAGGGGACAGACAGGCTGCAGTGAGGGCGGCAGGGGTGCAGCAGCCCCACACACCCTTGTCCTGGGTGCGGGCAGGCGCCTCCCGGAGGAGCCAGCCCCCCACCCCCGAGCTCAGGCAAGGGCACCAGGTGCAGATGCTGGCGGCAGGCAGGGCCCAGACGCGGGGTCGGGGTGAGGCGCCGGGCGTGGCGGGAAGATGGGACGCACCCGCAGGGAGAGGCTGCAGGGCTGGGGCCGCGCGCGCAGGCGCCGTTGCCGGCGCCGTGGCAGCGGGCGGATGGCGTGACTGCTCTCAGCACGCGCCCAGTGAGGGGCAGCTCCCCAGCTCTCAGCACGCTGCGCTCACGAGCTACCAACGCCCAGCCCGTCCTCTACCACAGGGGGGGGCTCCTCCCGGCCGCGCCCACTGGGCGGTGAGGGGCGCAGGGGTGCGTGCGCGCAGGCTTACTTACGCTGGGATCTCATTGGTCAGTTGGCTTGGAAACAAAGAGACAGCCGTGAGAGGGCGGAGGGGCAGGTGGAGGCGGGCGCAGCGCGGCCCTTCCCGGCGGCATGGGGGACGCAGGGACGCAGCGGGCGTGCGGATAGGCCCAGAGGGGCGGCAGCCGGCAGGCGGCAGCGGGTGGGCCGGCGGGGCCTTACCTCTCCGTCACGGCATTGAGGTACTCGACGTGGGTTCTTCCGTCAAAGGCCAGTGTGTCCAGGCCTCCTGCTGACTTCTCAATCAGTCCTGCAAGACGGGTGGTGAGCGCCAGCCCAGCCCTGGCACCCAGGCGCACGCTGCCGCCCCACAGCCCCACCCCGGGCAGCACTCACCCTTCTCACAGTGCAGCCCCGCAAAGCCCGGGGGGCACAGGCAATCATAGGTGGCCTCCTGGGGGACACAGGAAGCCCCGTGGAGGCAGGGGTGGCCCGAGGCCCGGGTACAAGGGTGGTCTGTGAAGGACGAGACGTCAACGGCCTGTACCACGTGCTCCCGGGTCAGCAGCTGGTGACCCTTCAGTGAGACCTGGAGGCGGGAGCGCGAGTGTCTGCTGCAATCTCCCCACCAGGACAGCCGCCCGCTGGCCTCGGGGCCCTTCTGTGAGACCTGCTGCCCCATCCCGCCCATACCCGCTGGATGGCGCCATCGAAGCCGGAGGACACGGCGGCGGCCCGAGCCAGCTTGCTGAAGTCAGGGGCCCCCCCGACATACAGCGGCTCCTTCAGGTTGAGGATGGTGTGCGGCACCTGGGGGAGGGGCCGAGTGAGAGCCATGCACCCGCCTGCCGGGCAGGGGCAGGACGCAGAGCCCTGGACCAGGGTCCTAACCGCCACCCTCCAGCAAGCCTGTCCGGAGGCAGAGCATGTGGGCTCTGCGACCGACCGACCGGCGTCTGGGGTGGGGCTACTCTAGGGGCGGAGGGACAGAGGCGAGCAGGTGAGAGGGAGCCCGTACCTTGCGGGATTTCTGACATCCGAACGCGGGGTGGGGGTTGCAGAGCGAGAGCCAGAGAGCAGTGGGGGCAGAGAGGAGACAGGCGGACAGAGGCACAGGGCAGGAGAGAAGAGAGTTCCGTGAGAGCGGCGGCGGGCGGGCTGCGGGTCTCCAGGAGGGGCAGGCCGCGCCCCTCGCAGGGCCGGCACACTCACCGGGGACTCTCCCAGCACCCGGAGCCCGTCGCCCACGCGCAGGGAGCCCTTGCGGCCGCTCCGCTCCAGGGAGACCCGGGTCCAGGTGTTCAGGGCCACCGGCTCCTTGCTCCTATAAAGGAGGGCGTGTGAGCAGGCCACAGGGCCCCAGAGGGGCACCTCGCACAGCCCGGCCCCCAGGGCACCTGATGACCGCAGCCCCCTTGCCCAAGTCATAGCGGAACTCCAGGTGACGGTCGTGCAGCGCCAGTGACACGAAGTCGCCCCGTCCATCCGTCTTCTGTCCGTTGTAGAGGAGCAAGCCGCTGGGGCCCCGGGCCAGAAACACCACCTCCAGCGCCATCTTCTCCCTGCAGGGGCGGGGGGGTCACGACAGCCTGGGCGGAGGTGTGCCCCCCGCCCCCAGCCTCTGTCCCACTGACCCCAGGTCCCGGTCAAAGGTGTGTAGGCCCTTCAGCTCCAGGTAGGAGAAGCCGTTGAAGTCAGCCAGGAGGGGCCCGGGGTCACTCCGCTCCAAGACTGGGGAGGACAAGACGAGTCATAACGGGGGGCCGGGCCCGGAGCTCTGAGTCCCTGCACCTCCATGGGTTCTGTGAGCCTGATATACGCAAACCTCACCCCCAAGCCCCAATTCTAACTCCAACCAGGACCCTCGCCTCTGTTCCTTCACCTGACAGTGCAGCGCCCACCTGTCTGGCAGAGGGCGTCCCCTTGCCCCGGGGGGCACTCGCACTTGGCCACGCCTTCCGGCAGCACCTGGCAGGGGGCTGCCCCCGGGCAGGGGTTGGGCTCACAGGGGTTCTTCTCTTCAGCACAGGTAGGGCCTGGAGACACGGGACGGCGTCAGGAGAGGCGAGCCCTGCCCGGACACAGGCGCCCCCAGCCAGCCCGGCCCGGCCCGGCCTCACCGAAGCGGCCCTGTGGGCACTGGCAGGAGAACATGCCGGCCTCCAGGGCCCGGCACGGGGCCCCGCCCAGGCAGGGGCTGGGCAGGCAGGGGTGGGCCCCACACTCGCCCACGCCAGAGCTGCGGGTGGCAGCCGCCGGCCAGCCGCTGAGCTCCAGTCGCTGGTTGTTGATGTCCAGCAGGCGGATGCAGCCCCTGAGGCCCACGCTGACCGAGGTTCGCTCCAGCACCCTGCCGCCGGGATGAGGTCAGGTGTTCAGAGGCCAGAGCACTGCACCCCGTCGGCCCGATGGGGGTCAGGGCTGCTGCTCGTCCGCGTTCCCCTGCTGGGCTCACAGGGTGGGCCGTCCCACACGTCGGACAGACTCGGGCCAGGCCGAAGTCACGGCCTGAGGAGGGCCAGCCCCTCCCGTGACGGCGCGGCCACCTCTCCCTGACTAGACGCGTGGTCAGGACGGGGTCGGGGTCAAGGCCTGGCGTGAAGGTGAGGTCACAGTATCGTCCACACCCTCTTTCCACCCCCTTGCTATGTTCGGGTGCTGCCCACAGGTCAGAGTTGAAGGCCAGGGTCAGGGGGTCAAAGGTCGGGTCACCCCTGGGCCCTTGATGCTCACAGGGAAGCCTGGTCCTCCGGGAAGCCGCCCACAAAGAGCTCGGTGTCCAGGTTGAGGCCATCAGTGCCGCTGGGGCTCTGGCCCAGCACCGGGGGCTCGCCGTCCACGGACAGGGAGCCCCGGCGCCAGTGCCGGGACAGCTCCAGGCGGTGCCAGCGGCCGGGCTCCACCGGCACCGAGCTGGTCAGCACTGCCGGCCCCGACCCCGTGTCAAACCTGCGAGCCGGGCATGGGGGGCAGGCGCGTGAGCCAGGGCCGGGCCGCCCCGCTGGCGCGCCGCCCTGAGCACAGCCTCCCCACGTGCCCACCTGCACTGCACGCGGCCCCCCAGCAGCGTCAGTGCCAGGAAGTCCTTGCCGCGGGAGTGGCCATTGTAGAGCAGCAGCCCCTGCGGCTCCAGCGCCCGGAACTCGAGCGCCAGGCGCAGTGTGTGGTAGGCGCGGAGCGTGGGGAAGGCCAGGAAGGAGCGGCCCCCGAAGGCCGGCACGGAGGGGTGCGGCGCTGCGGGGAGACGGGTAGGGGGTGTGAGGACCCCGCCTCCCGGCCCTGAGAGACCGACCCCTGACCCCTGGCTCCCGGCCCGGCCCTGTCCCTGGCTGGGAGTCCAGCCTCGTACCCCAACGTGGCCACTTGCCCCCCGGCCCCTCACCAGCATGAACGGCCTCGTTCTCCTCACAGAGGGTGCCCCCCATGCCGGCCGGGCAGCTGCAGGTAAAGCGTCCATCTGTGTCCTGGTCCTGGCAGACCCCCCCGTGGAGGCAGGGCTGGGAGTCACAGGGCCTCGGGGGCTGCTGGGTGCCTGGCAGGTGGGGCCGGCGTCCAGGCACACGACTGGGGGCAGTGGTGGGGGGTCGGCGTGTGGTGGGGGGGGCCGTGGTCCTGCTGACTGGCCGGCTGGTGTGACTGGGGTGGAGGGCTCGGGTGGGCACCGTGGAAGAAGGCAGATGGGCCACGGTTGTGGCTGTGGCCGTGGCTCCCGTCGTGGCTCCCGTCGTGGCCCCCGTGGAGAGTGCAGGAAGCCAGTCTGGGGGGTGGGCTGGCCATCAGTGAGGACACGGGCGCGGGCGCGGGCGCAGGCGTTGGCAGGAAGGGCAGCTGCTCAGTCGCAGCCCGGCACTCACCCAGGCCCACGAAGCGCAGGTGGCCCTGCGGCGGCTGCCTCAGCCCCAGCACCCGGCGCCGGGATGCCTGGATCTGCCGGAGCAGGGCCCGGCCCACGTCGGGCGCCCTAAAAGCCGTGGCTGGAGGCGGGGGATGGGGGGACACTGAACTGAGAAGGCGGAGCCCCACACAGGTGCACCAACCCGGAGGACTCGGGTGCGGACTCACTAGGGTCGAAGTGCACGTCCACAATGGCTCGCACCGAGTTGCCGGGCCACAGGTCCCGCAGGTGGACGCTCCGGAAATCCTTCTTAACATCTGAGTTCCGGAACAGGCCGTCCAGCTGTGGGTGGGTGGGCAGGGCTGGTGGGGGCGCTGGTTCCGGTCGGGGCGTGCCTCCCACCGGGCGCCCCGGGTGTGCTGGGAGGAGCCAGCGGCCGCCCAGACTCACCGCGCTCTCGATGCTCCTGGCCGTCTCCCCAAACAGCTCTGACTTGGGGTCGGCCATCTCCGCCGTGTAGAAGAGCTCCTGTCCCTCCACGCCCTGCAGCTCCAGCACGCCCTGGAATACCCTGGTAGCTGCGGGGGACGAACAGTGAGGACCCGCCCGCGCTGCCCTTGGGCGCTGGCCTGGGGCACAGGCCTGGTACCAGCCATGCGGGCGCGGGCAGGCAGTTAGTTCAATGGTCATGAAGTTAGTGGGGACCCGGGGCAGGGCCGGCCTCGTTACCAGGCAGACTCCTCACAGCAGTGCCCAGGCCGGCTTGCAGCAGGAAAGACGGGTTAGCCACGGGGTCCTGGGCACCCACAGGTGTGTGGGTGCTGAGACCACACGTGTGCGTGCGTGTGCTAAACCCTGAAGACCACACACGCCTGTGCACGATGCAGAGGGCCGCAGACCCTGGGTACAGGCCTGCTGCCCAGAGGAGGGGCAGCACCCCTGCCGAGTCCGGCCCCTGCACCCACCCCAGCCCCAGGCCCCCTCACCAGGGCAGTTGGAGCCCTCCGCGTCCAGCGAGGGCGTCTTTCCGTCCGAGCAGCAGCCCAAAGGCAAGTTGTAGCAGGAAGCCCTCTCCAGGGGCAGCCCGGGGGTCACCACACCGCTGGTCCTGGGGAGCTCGAGTCCTGCGGAGGCAGCGTGAGCAGACGTAGGTGGAGCCGTGCCGGGCCCGGCTCCCATCCCTGAACCCCTGCTCACCCCCGGAGCCGGCCCCGCTGGCCTCCAGGTCCCCACTCAGCTCCTCGTCGCCACTCCCATCGGCACTGCCAGATTCGCCGAAGGCAGGTGTGGCGAGGCTGGTCACCGATGGGGGCGCCGTGGGGGCGCCGGTCAGCACAGGCCTCGCCGAGGTCCTGGGGAAGCTGGCAGTGGTCCAAGGTCGTGCAGAGGGTCGAAGGGTGGGCCGGCTGTGGGGAGTGCTGCTGGGAGCCGGAGGAGGGGTGCTGGGGGTGGGCGGCTGCGCGCTGCTCAGGTCCTGCCCCCATGTGGCTGCAGACACAGGTGTTGGGCGGGCAGCCTCTGAAGGAGAGGGGTCCGATGGGGCCCAGATCAGGGCGGGCAGGGCGGGGGCGGGTCAGTTCTGGGCGGGGGGGTCAGGACTCACCCTCGCAGGGGCCGAGGCTCCGGATGGAGATATCCAGGCCCTGGCGGCAGGCGATGATCCTCAGCTGGCACTCGTTGCCATAGGTGACACCATCAGACCCGCAGACCTGGGCAGAGGAGGATGCTGGCTGGGGGTGGGCCCTGCCCCAGTCCACCCCACTGGCCGTCCCCCCGCTGCCCCCCACCGCTTCCCACCCCCCCACCGCCGGCCCCTCACCTTGGTCGCATTGGTACCCGGGCAGGTGGGCGTTGGGCACACACAGTGGGCAGAACCGGAGTCCTCCACACAGGATGCTCCAAAGTCACAGTGCATCTCAGCACAGGTCTGGGGCACCGAGGAGCCTGGGCAGACACGAGAGACCCCGCCAGCACAGGAGGTGCACCCCCAGCCCTCCCGCCCTGGGGCCCGGGTCAGAGCCAGGTCCCGCGCTCACCTGTTGCACAGCCGGCGGGGCCGAGGGCACGGCCGTCAGGACACTGCCCGCACTTGGGACCAGCCACCCCAGGTTTACAGGAACACAGCCCGGTCATCTGCTCACAGTCGTCCCGGACCGCGCCCTTGGGGTCGCAGCTGCAGGCTGAGGGCAGGGGGGCTCTTGGTCTGTGCCCGCACCGCTCCCCCCAGCTCGGCCCTGCCCCGCTCCTGCCAGGTGCGCATCAGGCCCAGGCCGAGCAGGCAAGACAAGGGGCACGGTGACGGTGCCCAGGCAGGAGTGCGCAGCCGGGAGCAACTCACGGGTGCAGCCGCTCCGGCCGTCGGTGACAATGCCCCGGAAGTTCCAGAAGCCGGGCTCACAGCGGTCACACCTGAGGCCGCCCACACCCGGGCGGCACGAGCACTGGCCCGTGGCGGGGTCGCAGCTGCCCCCGTAGGAGCCGTGCGCGTTGCACTGGCAGGAACCTGTGGAGCAGGGCGGGACATGGTCAGCTCACCGCCTGGCTGGGCCCGGCTGTGGGTCGGAGCTGGGCTCGGCCACTCACTGGGACAGCCGGCCAGCCCCACGCCCTGGGCGGCAGTGACGTTGTCCCGGCAGCAGCCGTAGGGGGTCAGGGCGCAGTGTGCGGGGACTGCAGCGGGCTCTGGCACCGAGCTGGGGCCTGCAGGAAGGGGCAGGGATTCAGACGCCCGCCCCCTGGTGGCCTGGCCTCCGTCCCTGGGGTCACCCCAGCCCTCCTGAGGCCAACAGGGCGCCGGTCACAGTGGAGGCCCTAGTCACACATGAGGACGTCAGTACACAGGACAGACACAAGGACACCCCAACTGTGGGCACCCAGATGCACGCGTGTCCACACACACACACGTGCGCAGCGGAGCCGGGGTGTGTGGAGCCGGCAAGGCACGGGCAGAGGTAAGTAATGGGACGGTCTGACTGACCACCACTAGCACCCAGCTCGCGCCCAGCGGCTGACCCTGTGCTGCACACGCGAGGCAGCCGGCAGCACCGCGCGGCCAGCACACACGCCCACGCACCCCGTGCGCACACCTCTGCACACGGCCAGACGCCACACACCCGCTCACCTGGGCAGGCGCCCTGAGCCACGACCAGCAGCTCTCTCCGGGATTCACACCTGGCCTTCCTCAGCTCACACTCGGAGCCGTAGGTGAGCCCGTCCGAGCCGCAGACCTGCAGTGGTGGTGTCAGTGTGGCGTGCACTCCACCCCCCGCCCGCCCGCCCCCCGCCCCTCGCCAGGGAGGGCGGGGCTCACCGAGCTCCTCAGGGAGCTCTGGCAGCTGAAGTCGCAGACACAGGGCCCATCTTCCGAGTCCTCATCCCAGACGCCACCATGCTGCCGGCACAGCTCCTGCTCACACTCGCTGTCCTCCCCAGAGCCGGATCCTCCTGAGCCGCACTCAGCTGTGGGGGT
Source organism: Solenodon paradoxus (assembly GCA_004363575.1). Lineage (NCBI taxonomy): Eukaryota > Metazoa > Chordata > Mammalia > Eulipotyphla > Solenodontidae > Solenodon > Solenodon paradoxus. The sequence continues at coordinate 20,719 of RJWH01004546.1, read as the reverse complement.
GCTGGGTCACCGCGGGCCCGGAGTCGGCGCCCAGTGTCCTCCAGTCACCCCGTCGGCCCGGCCCCCGCAGTCACGGCACCCACCCTGCTCACACGGCCCCGCCCGGGCCTCCTCTAGCTGCTTCTGCTGCCGGCAGGCGGCCTCACGAAGCTCGCAGGCACTGTGGTAGGTGACGCCATCGCTGCCGCACACGGGGCCTGGGGGAGGGTGCTCACACCTGGGACACACACACTGTCCTGCCAGGCACACTGCCCCAAAGGCACACACCGTGTCTCCGCAGGTCTCTGCAGAGGGCGGACCAGCAGGGTCAGCGAGCCTGTGGCGGAGACCCAGACCGCGGCCCGCCCAGCCTGGCCCTACTCACGGCAGTGTCCGGGGGAGGCCACGTGCAGGCTGATCTGGTGGGTGCAGCCGTAGACATGCAGCTCACACTCGCTGGCATACGTGTTCCCATCGGAGCCGCACACGGGCTGGGCCAAGGTCACGCACTCGGAGGGGCACACGCAGCGGCCCGTCTCGGCCTCGCACAGGGCTCCAAACTGGCACTGCCCACAGCGGTCTGGGGAGGGCCTTCATCACACGGTGACCAGGGCGCACCCCTCCCCCAGCAAGACCCCAAGCCCCCACTGACCGCAGGGTCCTCTGCGTGCCACCCGGGTCTCCCGCCCCAGGGCGCAGGCCATGGCCTCCAGCTCGCACGTGCTGCCGTACGTGACGCCGTCGCTGCCACACACAGGGTCGTAGATGCCCGGACAGGCCCGCGGACATACACACTCCGCTTCCCCGTTCTTCACAGCACACGTTGCCCCAAACAGGCACTGCACCCCACGGCACGGGGACGGCGGCTGGTCTGGGGACAACGTGACCGTCAGCGGGCTGCCCTGCTCCCTGGCCTTGCGCACAAAGCTAGCCCCACGCAGCAGGCCCCCCGGGGAGGGGATGGCGGGTCTGAGCAGCCCGGGAGAAGGGTCTGAGGCGAGCAGAGACAGGGACAGACGCACAGACACAGGGACAGGCCTCACGGCTCCTGAGCGCCCGCAGTGGGTGTGGGAGGCACGCCAGCCGCAGAGCCCTGGCCACTACAGTCCCGGGACACCCATGCATCTGTGGGTCTCTCTGTGGCGGGGGGAGTCTGCAGCCAGAGTCACTCCCAGGGCCGCGCGGGGGGTGTCTGTCCACTTGCTCTGAGGACCGCAAGGCCAGCAGCAGCGAGCCGCCCCCCCCGCCACGCTGGGGGCAGACCTCGGGCGGGGCTCCTGGCGGCAGGTGCTGCCTCGTCCTGCCAGCAGGTCAGGCTGGAAGACACAAGAGGCGGGGCCGAGAGGAAGGAAGGACAGAGGACAGGAGACACACGCACACAGAGAGGGACCAGAAAGGAGGACAGACGGACTAACGGAGACAGAGTTGGAGGCGGGTGGACCTGGTGGTCCGGGCCAAAAGGACACGCCACCGCTGTCCCGTGCGAGGCCCTCAGCCCGACTGAGACTCTGCCTCTAGGCCCACATGTCCCCAGAGTGTGGGGCCAAGGGGACCAAGGGCTGCTGGGGCAGGACAGCCGCACTCGGGTTCCAGGGAGCCCGTCCTCCCCAGCCTCACACCTGCCCAGCACGGATGGAGTTCCCGCAGCCTCCCCCGAGGCCGGCCGCGCCCGCCACCCCAAGGAGCATGCTGTGGCTGGAGATGGCGTATGATGGTGGCAGCAGTCACCGACGCAGGACCCGCCCACCCTGACGGGCTCCAGGCTCACCGCACGGGCCCTGGTGCTGGGCAGGGATGCTGCGCTGCTGCCGGCATTCGGCCTGCTGGCGCCAGCAGTCGCTGTCGTACGTGTGCCCGTCGTGGGCGCACACAGGTCTGTAGGCCCCATCGCAGGTGATGCGGTCACAGGAGCAGTGGGGGCGGCCTCGGCGGGACAGGCACACGGCACTGAACTTGCACGCTTCTGGACACTGATCTGGGGGAGGGCAAGGGCAGAGAGGTCGGATAGCCGGTCCCCGAGTGGACCCGCAGGGCACCACGCTGGCCAGGGGGTCCCTGGGCCGCACAGCGGCAGGGTGGCACCTCCCGGAGAGCGCCCACCTCGAGGCTGGCACTGGCCGGAGCGCACTTTCTGGAGGAGGAGGCCGCGGGCAGCCCCGGTGCGGCCCATGACACAGTCGTTGTCGTAGGTGACGCCGTCGTCCCCGCACACTGGCGCCCGCCGGGCAGGGCAGCTCTCTGGCCGCAGCAGTATCTCCGCTTGCCGCGAGCGCGGGTGCACCCGGCAGAGGCGGCTGGGGTCCTTGAGGGCGCCCTGGCAGGGGTCTGCAGCAGGAGGACACGGATCACGCCTGCTGCTCTTCGGGCGCGCGCGCACACGCAAGCACAGCTCGTGCCGGTGCGCCGCGGGCGCCACTCACCGCAAGGGCCGTCGAACTTCTTGAGGATGTTCTCCTGGCGGGCGCAGGCGTGGCGCAGAAGCTGGCACTCGCTGGGGTAGTCCGCGCCGTCGCTGCCGCACACAGTGCCCTCCGGTGCGCCCCGGCACGTTGCAGGGCACAGGCACGTGGCCGTCTGCCCATCGGCAGCACGCACGCAGGTGCTGCCGAAGCTGCAGGTCACGTTGGAGCAGGGATCCCGGGAAGCTGCGGGCGGCGCGGTCCCGCGGGCCGTCAACGCCCCCGAGGCCCCGCCCCGCCCCAGACTCCGCCCCACCCGGCTCGGCCCCACCCAAGACTCCGCCCCCGCCCTGCCCGGCCCCGCCCCGGGCGCCTAGACTCCGCCCCACCCAGGACTCCGGCTCCGCCCCGGCCCCGCGACTCCGCCCCACGCGGCCCCGCCCCGGCCCCGGCCCCGCCCAAGACTGTCCCCGCAAAGACTGTCCCCGCCCGGCTCACCGCAGGGCCCCCGGCTGAGCAGGCGGATGCGACGCTGCTGGCGGCACTGCGCGCGCTGCAGCTCGCACTCGTTGCTGTAGGTGGAGGCGTCGGAGCCACACACAGGCGCTACCACGCTGGGGCAGGCGCTCTTCCTGCACACGCACGAGGCCCGGCCTGGTTGGTCTGCCGAGGGTTCGCACACGGCGCCGAAGCCACACAGCATGCCCCGGCAGGCTGCGGGCGACAGGTAAGGGGGAGTGAGGGCTGGCCTGCCAGGCACCCAGGCCCACGGCCACCTGGGCGGCGCTTCCAGTGTCCACGCTCCGGCCCAGACCTGGCAGCGCACACCGCTCATTCATTAAAGCCCCACAGACACACGCACCTGCCTGTCCACACCTACCCACGGTCGCTCACCGGAACACACGTGCGCCCATCACCTTATACCAGTGCACCGGGCCTGCACCCTCTCAAACCCACCTTCCCTGCAGGCAGAACTTGTCTGCCTGCAAACCCCCCAGCTGTGGGCAGGCTTCTCCCAGGCCTCATCAGCCTGCTCCCTGGCCCTGCCCCACCTCACTGCACCCTGCAACCTCTCAGCTGACCCCAGAGCCAGGCTGCCTCCACCTGCTGTGAGAGTCCCGCCCACCGGGCCTCAGTATCCTCTGGGAACAGGCAATGGACCCCCACAGGGTTTGGGTTCAAGGAGTCGGTATCCAGCAGCAAAGGCTACAGCTGTGAGGAGAGCCTGCTCACAGCAGTGAAGGGGATTGTCACTGCACCCCTCCGCCTCCTGACCCAAACCAAGCTCAAGCCACGTCTCCTGTGACAAACACCCCCCGCCCCCGTCACTGTCCCCACCTCCTTAGCACCTCCCTGTCACACGCGGAACCCAGGTCAAGGGCACGGGCATGTGCTGGGGTCCAGCGGGAGCTGTCTGGCTTCTCCAGCACCTGTTGACCAAGGCTCTCCCAGGGTCTTTACCCCATGACCAGGACCTGCCACCTCGGCATCCAAGCTCCTTGTCTGGGTGCTGCGTCTGTGTCTTGGGGTCAAGTCTCTCTCCTCTGGTCACTTGGTCCAGTCAGATCCCTCCCAGGGCAGCCCCTTGGCCTAGAACACCTGCCCTTGCACAATCAGCACCTCGTCCATGGCCCAGATGCTGCTTGTCCCTTCAAGACAATCAGGGCAGAGATGGAGATGACAGCAGTAACCCCTGACAAGCAAAGTGGGGACACTGGAGAGGCGTGTGGAGGGATGGCCTGGAGGTGACTGGAGGGGCTCCCACTGTGAAGCGGAGTGGCTCGTCTGGTCCCTGCATGGTGTTGGCATTTGGTGACATGATGCCAGCAAAACTGAGGTGGGCACCCCAGGCTGGTCCCAGCCTGCTGCAGGCGGTTAAGGCAGGTGGGCGTTGGGCCCCGGCACCCCCTCATGCCTGCTTACTCGTCTGCCTGCCCCTCAGGACTCGGGGAGCTTGGAGGCTCAGGATGAGTTTCTCGAATGGACAGAAGACACGTCCAAGCACAGACCCCGTGCAGACATGCGCGCACACCTGAGTCACCGCTCATGGTGACAGCTGTCACACGTGCCAGCCCTTGGTCATCAGGCATACTGGCCCTCATAAAGCAGGTGAGCTCCCAGACACTGTGAGCCCGGCCCTGGCCGGGCACCTCTGGGCCCTGTGCAGCTCAGCCTCCTGTGGGAGCCCTTCTGTTTGCCGGAGTCCTACTCGGCCGTGCCCCTACAGGCCCCAGCCCTCACACCACCACTGCCCGGGGCCGCAACGTCCCCTCAGCAGTGCTGAGCGAGTGCGCTCCCTTCCCGCCTGGCCTCGGGTGGGTCACGGCATGGAGCAGAAGCCCAGCCCTGACAGAGAAGGGCGGTGGCCACAGAGGGGCTGTATGAGTGCCCGGGGTGTGAAAATGTCCATGAGTCGAGTGTGCAGGGGGACGGGAGTGTGAGCAGGCCTGTGTGCAGCTGTGGGGCAGCCACCATGAGTGTGCAGGGACTCACCACCCCGTCTGGGTCGGGAGGGCCGCTGAAGGTGGCAGGAGAGGGGCGGGTGGCTTCCCACTCTTTAAGTTGAGAGAGCTGCCCCCATGGGAGATGAGGGCCTAGTCGCGGCCCAGCCTGGAGCAGACTGACCCGACAGCCCACCCTGCAGCCCTCTGTGACACCCACGTCCTGGGCCGGGGCCTGTGGAGCGCACCTGAGACTTCCCAGAGGATGCTGCTTGCCCTTTACCCCCGTTCTCCGGGGCGCAAACAGCCCCCTCCCTCCCTCCCGGCCCGTTAGCTTGATGGCAGCAGCTCACCAGCAGGCCCTCAGGATGGCGGGACCCCAGCCACAGAGGCCAGCCCCCATCGCCCATGCTCTCGCAGCCCCAGCCTGCTGAGTCCTGGGCTGACTGACCTGCTGACCACCCCGCCCATGTCCCCAGCACCCCGCTCCTGCACACATTTTCCGACCCATCTCACTAACTGTGGGCTCCAGGGTTTGTTCCCAGTGGGGTGACCAAGGAGGCCGATGCCCAGAGAAGTTAAAGTCACAGGAGCAGGTGATGGCAAGTGGCCAGCTACGCTGAGATCTGCGGACTGCAGACCTGACTCTGGCTCTGCCGTCGCCGCTGGGGCCTCCCCGAGGAGGACTAGCTTTCTCGTCCAGCCCCCTTCCCCTCCAAAACACGTTTATGGTGTGCACACCCCAGGGATGACCCACAGCACCACGTCCCCTTGAGGCACAGACTCCCAAGATCAACCTATCGCCACCAGGCCCCAACTCACCGTCTGGAGGCGTGGGAGGTGCTGGCATGAAGTGGGCCCCAGGTTTGTCTGCAAAAAACAATTCCAAGTTAGGCCTTCTGCAGCCTACCGCTCTGCTCAGCCTGGAGGGGCCAGCCCTACCGCCCACCCTGCCCACCCGGCTCCCGCTACAGCGCCAGCCCTGAGCGGCTGTGAGGCTGAGGCCTGGGCTTGACCAGGGCAGACACGCAGGCCCCTCCTGCCCCTCCAGCTGTGTGGTCATGGCCTGGGAGGGGGCCTGTGGCAGGGGTGTGGGTGCCCCCTGCTTCCCTAGAGGAGCCCAGCCCCAGGCCCCCCAAAGCCCCTGTCTCTGGGTAGCTGCTGCCCTCCCCCCAACTCCCAAAGAAAGTTGTTTCTGCAGCTCAGGAGAGTCAGACCCCTGGGCCAGGACAGCTGCGGGGGACCACCCAGGGACCCCAGGCAATGCAGTGGCCCCGCTGAGCCTCCTTGCAGCTGGTAGCCCCCGGGGCCCTGCCCGCCCCCCACCCCTCCGCGGTTGGGCAGGGGTTGTGGGGCCCACAGAGGCAGGCTCCCTGGGGCCGGCGGGAGGCCACGCCCGCAGGCACGTACAGTTGTTGAGGAAGAGCAGCGCGGCGCAGCCCAGCGTGGCCGTGGCCAGCAGGATGAGGCAGACGTTGCAGGGGACCATGAAATACCGCACCAGCAGGGAGACCCCGCGCTGCCCCCGCCGGTCCCGCGCCAGCGACAGAGGAGGCATGGCCCTGGAGGCTCAGCTCCTGCTCCGGGGTGGGGGTGCTCCTCACGGGGCGCCCTTGGGCCTCTTCGGGGCCACTCCCCCCATTCTGAGCTGCTGGCTGGGCTGTGCTGTCAAAGTTCAGGTCTCCTCACCGCGGGGGCGCCAAGCCCCCCAGCCCTGGAGGCTCGCGATGGGAAGTGTGCAGAATTCTCCCGGAGTAGAAATCCCGAGTGCGGGCTCAGAGGGAGCAGAGGAGGAACCAAGGGCCAGTGGCCTCCGCTGCTGTCCACTACCCGAGCGGGCCTGGGCGGAGGCGGCAGCTCCGCGGCGTGCAGTCTTCCCGCCCGGCCGCCGGCGGAGCCTGCGGACAACCGACCGCCCGCGGCAGGAGGGAGCAGAACAGGCCTCGCCCGCGCCCGCGCCCGCCGGGGCAGCGCGGTGAGTAAGGGGCGCGGGCGCGCGGCGGAGCGGAGACAAAGGAAGCGCCTCCAGGGACCCCAGCGTCCGCGGGGAGTCGCGCTCGCGGCGCTGGGAACGCGTGGCCGGGGACTGGGGGCGACGGCGGCGGCGGCGGCGGCGGCGGCTCGGAAGGAGCGCGGGGGCGGGCGGGGCAGGAGGTAGGGACGCTGGCGCCGGCCGGGGACGAGGGCTGAGGGCCAGGGGCAGGATCGCTGGAGCAGGGCTCGGGGACGCGATGGGGACGGCTGGAGGCAGCGGCCGGGCTAGGGACGGGGCAGCGCCGGCGGGGCGGCGGGCGGAGGAGAGCGGTGCCGGGACCCGCGGCGGCAGGTGCGGGGCGGGGCGGGCGGGCGGAGGGGAGACGGGGCCGGGGCTGGGCCGGGCCGGGCCGGGCCGGCGGGTCCCCGCCGCCTCCTCCGGCGGCGCGCGAGCCGCGGCGGGTCCGATGGGGCTGGGGCGGGGTCGGGCCTGCGCGAAAGGCGGCGCTGGGTCGCGTGAGCGGCGGGTGCGTGCGGAGGGTCCGGCTGCACACACAGGTGGGAGTGGGCTGGGCCAGCGGAGGCTGGGACGCAGGATGGGCCTCAAATCGCCCGGCCCGACCCTCACTAGAGGTGACAGCGACTCTTCACCACCGCGCGCCCCAAACCCTCTTCCCGCGGTGAGGGGGACATGCAAATGAGGCCCATGTAAATGAGTGTTATGCAAACCGAGCGGGACACCCCGCTAGTCCCGCGAGCCTGGCGCGCCCCCCAGAGGCCGCCCAGTGAAGTCGGGGCCGTGACGTCACGGCGGGCCGCGCCTCCCGCCTGAGACTGGTGGGCAGACACCTCCATGTCCTCCTCTTGTCCTCGTCGGGACAGCCCTTCCCCAGCCCCTGCCCTGATCCCCAGGCCGTCAGCATCCTGCCTGCTTGGGAGGCCAGGATTGGTACCCTGTGCCCGCTCCGCGACCAGGACCCCTTAGATGACCTGGTCTGACCCCCACATTCAGTCCCTGCACCCCGCCTCCCCTGCACAGCTGACCTTTTCCAACCCGGACTTGATCACAGTCTCCCTGGCCCTCCTGGAGTCTGCCAGTCCCCGGGGGCTTATTTGGGTGTCAGGCCACACCCCACCAGATCTGGAACCCTTCCTGGCCAGCCCCCTGGAATGACCATGCTCAGCTCCCTCCCCCAGCTGGAAAGCTGCACCCTCCTCCCCATCCCTGCCTGCGACAGGTCAGTCACCCCGGGCACACGCCCGCGCGCATGCACAGTCTCGCGAAGGCCGGGCCATGAGACGCATCCGAATTTGCTGTCAGTCGCCCCTTCCAGCCACAGCCGCCAGCGCTACCCTGGCCACTCTCCGGCTGCCTCTCAGCCGACCTTGGGGGAAGCAGTAACCACAACAGCTCTCCCCGCAAGGCGGTGGGACTCCTGTGCCGCCCCTTCCTGGGGCCGCACCCCAATTCTCTGCTGCTCCAAAATGGAACAGCTTCAGGGTTCCACAGCCATCTCTGCTCAATGCCCACCAGCCTGCATAGCACCCCCGGGTCCTCCAACTCCGCCGTGCTGCCACACACACACACACACACACACACACGTCCCCAGGGCCCCACCCTCCTGGTGGCCTCGCGTGTCCCACCCCAGCCAGGGCAGTCCCTGCCAGCCAGTCTCCAGCCACGGGTGGCACACCCATGTGGTCGGCTCAGCTCGGAAGGGCACCGTGTGGCGAGCCCAGTGGTCACGCATGCTCCCACACTTCCCACTGCAGCCCCAGGGTAGAAAGGCCCACGGACAGCGCGAGGGCATGACTCAGGAGGTGCCCGCTGGGCCAGCACAGCGTGGCCATCACTGATGAGCTCTGCAGGAGGCGTGCGAGCAAGCTGCTCATGGGAAGGATGCGCGGGGCGGGGGCAGGGAGGGCACCTGCAGGGAGGCCTGGATGCTGCGGTCTTGCTCCCCTCCTGCAGCGGCTGCCATCTAGGCCTCGGGCTGCTCATGTGGAAAGGGTGGACGTACAGGGTCAGCAGCACAAGGTAGGGGCTTAGGGCCCACCCAGCCCAGCCCAGCCCAGCCACTGCAGTCGCTCTAGCCCCCACAGGGGACTGGCTGCCTTTAGGGAGACAAAGGGCCCTTGAGGCATCAGGCCCAGCAGGAAGGAGGGCTCAGGCCACTACCAGAGCTATTTTGGGATCGTTCAGCCCTGACCAGGCCACACAGGCTCATGCTGCAGGCATGCACAGAGGGTCCTCAGAGCCAAGAGTGAAGCCCCCTGGTCTCTGGGCCACAGAGCAACAGGCAAGGGCACGCAGGGCATGCCGGGTCTCATCGGCAGACGTGCAAACATACCCACTCGGTGTGCACGTCGACTGTGTGGCACACACTCACCCTTGTACAGCAGACTCGTCTCTAACACAAGAAACACACCCCGAGTGCACCCACGCACACAGGCACCTCCAGGAACTTCTGACCCAGAGAAGGAGGGTGGGGGAGAGAGGGACATCCAAGTCCACTGGCCTCCCCTCACTTAGGGGACCAGTCCCCACTCTCTCAGAAACAGTCACACTCACACACCTCTGAGACGGGGTGGCCAGCAGCCAGGCAGCCACCTCTCTCCGGGTCTGACCTCAGGCCTGGCCCAGCCCTCCAGGCACGCACTGCTCAGGCATCTAGCGAACGAGCGAGGGAGCAAGCTAGCCAGCCAGCCAGCCAGCCAGCCAGCCAGCAAGCAAGCAAGCAAGCGTGCTGGCTGTCCAGGCCCAGCCCAGTCACAGGTGTCTGGCTGCCCCTCTGGTGAGGGGAGGAGGACCTGGAAGTGCAGCCCCCTCCCCCAGTCCCCTGCCTCCTGGGCCTCCTGGTGTCCGGTCTCTCAGGCTGTGGTCATCCCCTCCCCCTAGGCCTTAGCAGACAATGGGCGTTTCACAGCGGGATGTTCTGCTGGGCCTGGGGCCAGCTGCAGGGAAGGGGGTGGTTTCAAGCCCAGGCCCCTGTCCATCCGCTGGTCTTGGGTGAGGCTGCGACTTTCCAGGTTTGACAGCTGTGTCCAGACCTGTCCACTAGGCCTGGTCCCTACTTTTCCTCAAGGTGGCTAGGTTAAATGAGAATCTGGGGAAGGGGCTCAGCAGGGCTGGCTCACAGAGCTCCCGCACTATCAAGCAGCCGCCACGCTCATCCAGCCCAGGCCCTGCCCGCCCAGCCTCCGGGCTTCGGGCTCCGGACCCTAGAGGAGGTCGCACTGTGGCCCCCCCAGGCAGACGGTCTGAGGGGTGACACTTTCCGGCCTCCTGATGAGGAGAGGGCTTGCAGGAATCGGGAGCAAAGCTTCCAGAGGCAGGGAAGTGCCAGGACCAAGAGGAGCCAGGAAGGCCAGCAGAGGGCAGCTTCCCAAGCAGGGACACCGAGGGGGCAGTGCTGGGGCCTGGAAGGTGGGGTGCCAGCAGAGGGAGGAGTGATACCTGCAGACATGGGGGCTGGGGGCTGAACCAGGCCCTGCCCATCACCAGGAGAGGTAACAATGCAGGGGAGCCAGAGCGGCACCCAGGGGCACTCAGTGGCTGTGGGTCAGAGACCCTAGTGCCCCCGCTGAGTGGCTGTGTTGAGCTGAGCACTGGCGACAGGGCCTCAGGGTGAAAAGGGGCAGCAATGGGACAAGGAGGCAGAAGCAGAGAGGGAGGCAGAGGGAGTGCCCTCAGGGTGGACTAGTGACAGCCTCATGGGTGAGGGGCGAGGGGAGGCGCAGGGGGTGCACAGAGGGGTGCATGCACAGCCGCCAGCCAGCCCAGGCATTTCCTTTCCACTTCCCCTGCCCCACCCCAACTGCAGGACCCCTGCTGCTCCCCGCCAACATCATGGAATCCTTCAGCCCAGACCGCCCTTCCCTCGGCCCTGCACAGCTGACCATGGGAAGCCCCGCCCCTCAGCGCTGGGGAGGACAGCGGGGCTGCGAGTGGATGTGCGGCAGGAACAGAGCCACCTCTTGCCCACCGCCTCCCTCCAGAGAGGCGGGCACCCAGCCCCTTGCCCCTGCGCCCACCGAGCTGGCTCTGGCCGCTCCTCCTCTAGAAGGGCACTGGGCTCAGCACGCCACGCCCTCGCCCTGTCAGCCTCCCCACCTGTCCCCACCTGCAGCCAGGGCCTGGGTTAGACTGCTCAGCAGGCCCCTGAGGCGGTGAGGCGCAGCTCCCAGGACTCTCCCGTCCTCCCCTCACCCATCAAGCACTTTCGTTTCTGGCACCGAGAAGCCAATGCGCTCAGCCCTGGGGGAGCCTGAGGGCTGACCCTGGGCAGCAGGCAGACAAGGAGCCTGGACCGCACGGGCCGAGCCGGAGTTGTCGTGGGCAGACAGGTACATCCGAGGCTGTGGCACGTGTGCACGGGAACTCACGCACGTGTCGGCCACAGCTGGGGACAGCTGGGTGCCTGAGGACACAGCTCCCCTCTCCCACGCCTCTGCTCCTCCGTGGGGCGGGGTAGGAGGGGCCTTTTCCCTGCTGGCCAGCTGTTGGCGGCCCTGGCAAGGGGCCTTCCTCCTGGGAAGTTCCCAGGGCCCACTTTGGGGGGAGGCCTCTTCCAGGGAGGCTTCCTCCCTCCAGGAGGCCCCACCGGACATGTAGGCTGTCCCTCCCCGGATCCCACCACAGCTGGGCGGGAACCTGACCCCCCTCCAGAGCTCTTTAGGGTAATTGTCACTGGGTACCAGTCTCCTTCCCAAGCTGCCTCCTCCTCACATGACAGGTGACCCCACCCGGTCCTGCCTCTCGGCGGCCTGGGCCAGGGCGGGAGGAGGAGTGAGCTCTCTGACCCCTGCCAGGCCTCGAGGGAGAAACTCTCTGGGGAGCACCTGGTCTGGTCCCCCAAGTGAGGCAAAGGACGGGGGTGGAAGTCCTGCTTCTGCGGCTGCTCCCCACTCCCCCTTGGGATGGGGCGCAGACTTTGCCTCTCAGAGGATGGGGTTAGCCCTTCAGGAGGAAAGAGAAGTCCCCAGACTGGAGAGGGCTCCTCTGGAATGAACTCTAGCTGACCCTGAGTTCTGGGTCCGTCCCCTGGCCTTCCTGCACCCCAGCAGTGAGGACTGGAGGGGGGTGGGGGGCAGAGCCTCAGACCCCAGCTGGGAGTCCCTGTGCCAGCACCACAGCAATGTGGATGGGGCGTGTGCACAGGGCACGGATGGGAGGCGCGGCTGGGGCGCCGGGACGGGCGCGGACCGTGCAGACAGAGGGGGCGGGCAGTTTCAAAACAAACCTTTTTCCGTTTCTAATCTGCAGGGGAGAATGGAGCTGGGACTCTTCTCTGGGTAGGGAGCAAGGGAGCGGGGTGGGGTCTGGAAAAAGTCAAGTGCTATTTCCAACTCAGCCCTGCCCAAAGGGAGGGCACCCCAGGGAGCAAAGCCCCCCTGAATGCAAGGTGGACCCCTGAGGCCAAAGCACAGGTCCACTCAGTTGCACGGAAGGGCCAGTCACAGGGACCCCAGCAGCAGAGGGCTGTGCCCACCAGGCAGACCCTCCCTCAGGGACAGGCGGGACAGGCGGGACAGGAGCTGCCGGAGCTGGGCCTGTGCCTCTTGGCTGCCCTGCGTGGGGAAGGGGCCAGAAGGAGCCTGCAGTCCAGAGGGAAGCAAGAGACTTGAACAGGGAACAGCCTTGGGAGGGAGGACTGTTGGGGAGCAGGGGGTGCAGACATGCTGGATGGCTGGGGAGGCAGCCCAGAAACCTCCCCAGACCGCCCCCCCCGCATGGAGCCAGCCCTAGTCTGGGGGTGTCGGTTGGTCACCACGGCCCCCACAGCTACCAGGTGGGGAGGGGTCGGGGCCACAGGGCTCCAGGCCCCAGGCATCTGGCCTCGCCGGCAGAGGAAGCGTGCTTGACCGGAATCAGGCCAGGCCAGGGAGGACCCCCAGCTTCAGGGCTGGGCAGGGCTGCTGCGCTGGGCCAGGGCCAGACTCACTCCGACCCTGTCCCTGTGCCAGGCCCAGTGAGGGCAGACAACACTTCCTTTCTCTGCTCCTGGCTCCTAGTGGGAGGGAAGGGCCCAGGCTGCCCTGCTGGCCTTCAGCCAGGCCTGTGTCCCTCCTGGGGGCTTCAGGGAGGCCCGGTCCAGCCTTCTGAGACAGGGAGGTGGTGGGAGTGTGTGGACAGTGCCCGGTGTCCATGACAAGAGGACGACAACCGGAGGAGATGGCCACTCGGCCACCAGCCCTGGGCAGGCTCACAGAGCTGTGTGGGCGGCTGGCTCTGGAAGAGGCCAGGCCATTTCCCTGACAAAGTAGGGAGCAGGGGTCTCCTTCCTGGAGAGGCAGCCCAGCTAGGCTGTCTCCCTAGCCCAAAGGTGCTGCAGAGGGAGGGACACATACCTGTTTCAGCTATGTCAGGAATGTGGCTCCCCAGGCAGGACAGAGGAGGGCCTTCCTGGGCTGGAAGCTAGGGAGGGCAGGGCGGAGCCTACGGGGAGACTGAGGAAGGCCAGGCTGCCGACGTGGCCCAGGTGTGTGGCCCCACACAGGCCCCTCCAGGACACAGGCGGGAAGCAGGGCCCAGGTGGAGGAGGGGCGTGCCCTGGCAGGGTCCCAGAAGGGGTGGGCCTGGAAGCATACGCCTCCCACCCCTGCTGAGCCTTGTAGGGAGAGAGGTGTGCGAGGGGTCAGGTGAAAACTGGTGGTCTTGGGGCCACCTCTACGGATCAGTGACGCTCAGACCTCTCCCTGTGGGCCTAGGGCAGCTGTGGAGCCCCCGGGGGCGGAATGGGGTCACAGTCAGATGGGTTAGGCTCAGCTTAGTTCAAGCCCAGTCCTCTCTCACTAAGTGACGCCAAGGCGCCCAGGGCGGGGTCCTGGGCACAGCCAGCTTTACCTCCTCCAGAATCACACGAGGCCGGCCCTGGCTCCAAGAAACCCTGTCCCCAGGCCTCGGGGAGCTTCAAGGGAGACAGCCCAGGGCTCCCGGCCTGTCCTGTGGCACCCCATCTGCTTCTAAAGCAGGTCGCCTAGCTCAAAACTTCCAGGGTACCCAGGGCTTCACAGTGGAGCCCAAACTTCTTATCCTGGCCGTACCCTCCCTGGGGGCTTTGCAGGCGCACCCACTGTGCAGGCTGGACCCCAAGCCATGAAGTTCTATGCCCAAGACCCTCCCCATGGTGGGCCCACCTGTTGGGTCTTTGGCTCTGACTCCTCATGGGGCCCGGCCCACCCCTTGCTGCACACTGACCTGTGGACACCCCCACTGGAGCTTGGTCCTAGACTAGACGAACGCTGGCTGCCCAGGGCAGGAGGAGCATGAGCACCGGGGTCCGGGGCCATGCACCCTGCAAGGGCTCTTCCTCCGGCCCCTCCTCTCTCCAGGGTCCCTCTGTCCAGCCCTGCATGAGCAGAGCAGACTTTGACACCCTCCCATGGCTGTCCTGACCAGGTTGGCCCTCTAACCTGACAGAGGCCTTGGTGACTGAGTCATGACCCTTGAACCACACCCGCCGGGCTGAGTTTATCACTGGCCTTGGGACCCTGCAGGGATGGGGGCTTTCTGCTCCCTGACCCCACTTCCCCAGCCTCTCGGCCCCTCCCATTCCCCAAACTGGGCATCACCAGCCCACGCCTGTCTGCTTCCCACCCTGAGTCCTGGCCCTGCTCATCTCAGGTGCCGCCCTGTGCTGCAGGTCCTCCCCAGGCCACAGGAGCCAGCCACCCGCATGCCAGGCCGACATCAAGCAAGGCAATAAGTGAGGCAGCAGCAGGGCTTCCCTGCCGGCCAACAGAGGGCTGCCTTCCGAGGGAGGGTCGGAAGTCACAGACCCTTACCACCAGGCTGGGGAGGAAGTTCCTTCCCAGGCAGCCTTGAGGGGACAGACAGGATGTGGGTGGATGGCATTTCCTCCATCCTCCCTGCCACATTCCCCAGTCACAGCTCTCTGCCCCCAACTGGAACTGTGGGGGGCGACGCAGGGAGCCCCCCCGCACTGGTTCCTGCCCACCACCCAGAGGCGGGTGGGGGAGGGGCACTGCTGGGCCTCGAGACGAGACATGTGGGGACACTGCGATTAGGGAGCCCCACATCTGCTCACACCCCTAGAAGCAGCCCCCCCAAACTGCCTTTTTCCAGAAATGACAGGCCACCTGGTCCCAGCCTCTCCCCTTGGAGAAGGCCCTCCCGGAGGGGCGTGTGCAGCCGGGGAGGTGCGGGGAGGGAACAGGAGGAGACCCATCCCTCTGCAATGCTCACACTGGTTCAGCTCCAAGACAGAAATGGTGGCATTTCAGGGGCAGGGGACGGAGGTCGGGGAGGCAGTTAGGAGCGGGAGGGGGCCAGACGAGAGCGAGCCCCACCCATGCGGCGCCCCCTGCCCGCCACGCACCTTCCACGCAGTGCTCCACTTCCTCCAAGTTCCGCAGGGTGATCCGCATGAGGCTGGAGTTGAGCATCAGCTCGTTCTTGTGGGCCGGCCACATATCTGGGGGTGCAGGGTTCACAAAGAAGATCCTTGTGTCCCCGGCAGACACCTGGTTGTCGCAGATGAGGGGGTCTCCGAAGCCGCCAATCACCACCTTGCTGCCGCCGTCCAGCAGGCTGTCTCGGCTGACCGCGTCCTTCCCCTTCAAATACCTCCAGACCCGAACCTGGGGGCGGGGGTGGGGTGGGGTGGAGCAGGGGGCGTCAGCGCCGCTTGCCTGGAAGAGGCCACGCCGGAATGGGCCCCAGACTGGCCTCTCTCCCCACCTCAGCAGCTCAGGCCAGTGTCCAGACGAGACCCAGCCTGGGTATGAGGGGGCTTTGGATGAGGCCCGAGAAGTCGCAAGGAGGGTGTGCTGTGAGCACCGCCCCCCAGAGCAGCTCCAGGTCAGGCCCCAGGTCTAACTGACCACCATAGCTTAGCTGGATTCAGGGCACCCACGGCCGGGAGCCCAGGGCCTGGCCTCCGCTCTCCATCTGCCCACCCACTGGCCCATGGACCATGGAGTTTCAGGGCCTTGGGGTCTGAGCTCAGGTCTCTGGGCCAGCCTGGTGACCAGAGCCCTGTGGGTGGGCTAAGAGCCCTCCCCGCAGGAGGCGAAAGCCCCTTCCTCCTCCTGCGGCTGCTGCAGGGAGCCCAGTCAAGGCAAACTGAACCACAAAATCAAGTTTGGGCAGAACGGGGCAGGCCTCACCCTCCACACTCCGGTTCTTGGGGCCCTGGGGGCACCTGCTCTTTCAAACTGTGCCCTGGATGCCCAGGTTCCCCCAGGGAAGCACGAGAGGGTCGCAGGAGCCCTCCAAGGGACAGATCTATGGAACGTGAGCCCGCAAACTTCCTAAGAAGAAGCCCCTTTCTTTGGGAGCTCTGCGGTGGGGGCGGACTTCTGGATGGGGGTGAAAGACACTGTTGCTAGGGCCACCTGCAGCCCCTCAGGAGCCTTTGACCCACTCCATCGGCAGGAACCCCTTGCACCCTCCAGTGCCCGGGAGCAGCCGGCACAACCTTCTCCCCACCTGACACAAGGGAGACTCTAGGACGAGGGGAGGGCTGGGTGCTTGCATCGCCTCCCCCCACCCCAGCCACACCCAGGAGCAGCGGGGAGGAAGTCGGGAAAATCCTGCAGGGACTTGGCAAAGTGCCCTGGCTGGTGGATGGGAGGGGGCCTGGTGGGGGATCCCAGCTGCAGTCACACAGGCCAATCTGAAAGAAGCTGCTCCCCACCAACAAGGAGAAGTGATCTTATTTCTGGTCAGGGAGGTGGTCTCAGGGGCCGGAGGGGACAGCCTGCTAGGATAGACTGTGGGAAATCCCCACCATCCTATCTCAGGTGCTCCCAAACCCCAATGAAGCGATCCCATGAGCCCCTCCCTATGGCCAGGGAGACCCAGTTTTCCGGGGAGAGGGACAGGGCACCTGCCCGGAGCCCCTCACACTTAAGGCAAAGTCTGCCCCTTCTCTGCTCCTGCTCCCTCACCCAGTCACCACAGCACTCCCAGGGCCATGCGGCTGGGCGATCGGGCTGTCACCCCCTCTCTGACCACCCCTCTGTCCCTGGAAAAGGGAGGGGGTGACAGCACTGACCTCGGCCAACCCCCACCCCAAACCCAAGTGGAAAGTGTCACCTCCTCCCGTCCCCAACCTCTTTCTCGGGCCGAGGGGGAGGGGCACGGTGCCATCCATTCTCCCAGGGGCGGCGAGGGTGCGCGCACTTGTTTCCAGTGAGGGGGTGGGCTTCGGGTGGAGGGCCCGACAAGACGGTCTCCTGGGCTTGGCACAGGCGGTGGGACTGCTGGAGCTGCGGGAACTTTCCCTCCTGAGCTTGGGAGTTTTCCGAAACCCGGCGCCCCTCCCGGGGGCTCGGCGGTCGCCAAGGGAGCGGGAGCTGGAGCTGCGGAGCGTCTGGGCTCGTTCCCACGGCCTGGGGCGGGGGTCTCAGCGGGGCGGCCGGCCTCGCGGGGCGGGGTGGGGGAAGGAGAGGGAGGGCCTCCGGGCTAGGGGCCCGGCCAGGGTCGCGGGAGAGAGGCCCCCAGCCGGGCTTCCTGGGAGCCTGCGCGGCTCAGGGTGCCTAGGGGCCCACCTTGCACGAGTACGTGAGCTGCACCGGGTCCACGTTCAGGATCTCCTCCACGGTGCCGGTGAGCACCACATTCGCCTCCTCCTCCCGCCGCTCCAGCGCGCGCTCTGGGCACGTCCCGTCGGCGCCGGGCAGGGCGCGTGCGGCCACCACCAGGAGCAGCAGCAGAGGCCGCAGCGGGGCCGGGCGGGACGGCCACAGGCTGGCCATGGCACGGGCCGAAGACGGCGGATGGCGGCCAGAGCAAACGCGCAGGCCGGGCCGCGCCGGGACGGGACTGGACAGGACGGGACGCAGCTCCCGGGAGGCGGTGGGAGCGCGGGCGGAGCGGGGGCGGGACCTTAGCGGGCCCGCCCCCGCCCCGCCCCCTGCCCGCGCCCGCGCCGGGCCCTCCCGGCGTCCTGCGACCCGCGCCGGCCGCGAACAAAGCGCCGGGACTGCGGCGCCGGGCGGAGGCCGACGTGGGGGTGGGGGGAGCCGGGCTGGTCGAGCCTTGGTGGGTGGGGGGACTGGCCGGGGCAGAGGGCGCACTGGGTGGAGGCGGGGCGGGCCCGGGGTGCACTCTGCAGCGGCACACCCCACCACGCCCCTCCTCGCCCGGCGCGACTCCCCCGCCCCCCAGGAAATGCGGCTTTAATCGGGTTAATGCATAACTGGAGGCGACGTGACGGGACTTCCAACGGGCTCCGGGCTACAGTGGGGTCGAGAGAGGTGGGGGCTCCCCGGCCGCGGGGAAAGGCTGCCAGATCCCGGGACCCCGCAGCTCCCCAGACCCTCCAGGGCTGCGCCCCTTGCCCGGCGGAAGGAACCTGATCGCGAACCCCAAACCTCCGCTGGAACTGCGGACTAAAGCGCCGCGGGCCGGGGACCCCCAGCCGGTACAGGCGGGGAGGTGGCCCCGTAGGCCGCGCCCCCGGCTGCCTAGGACCAATGCGGGCCGAGGGCTGTGGTGATTGGGCGCAACGGAGCGCAGACCCGCCCACCCGCTCCGGTCCGCTCGGCCCACTGCAGGTCGGACGCGCCCCCTGCCGGTTCCGGCGGCGTCTCGGGTCCAGCCCCAGCCGGCCAGCCACGCCCCCTCCAGCTCCCCGCCGACCTGCCTCGGAACCCGCCTCGGAACCCGCCTCGGAACCCGCCTCGGAACCGACGTCCGAGAGGCCCAGATTAGAGCGTGGCCGAGATCCCTCTGTCCCCAGACCCTGGTTGCGCGCTGGGAAAAGGGTGGTGGCACCAGGGTTTGCGTCAGAGTGGCTACCTTGCAGTAGGACAAATTGGGGCCAGGAAAGGGACCTGGGAGCAGCAGAGCCCTCATGCCCAGCACCCGGGACGTCCACACATGCTCGCCACAAGCACAGCAGACCTGGAGGACCCCCCAGCCCAGATACAGACCTCCACAGACCAGAAAGGAGGCTCCTGGGTCTCCAGCCAGGCGTCTAAAAAGGCTGAAGCTGAGGTCCTGTGTCCCCGAGTCACAGGCATTGACCTAGAGAGGGATGCCCCCTTCTCCTGCCTGTGTCTAAGGCTGAGTCAGCCTGGCTCCCATGGGCGCATTTGGGAAAATGGTTTAGAAAGACGAGAAGAGGAACACCCAGTGTGGAAGCAGGTGGACTGGAGGGGCCAGTCTAGGTGGCACTTCACCTGCTCACCTGCTGGCATACCCGTCCCTTCAGTGACACCCTCAGGGGGATACATTTGTCGCAGTCTCCATTTGACTGTTTGCCTGATGGTGCTGTGTGTCTACGGCCCTGTCCCCACTGCTCTCCAAACCAGTGCAGGTGGCAGGGTGGTGGCTGGGTCCTGGAGGTCCAACAGGTCCCGTCCTGAATGGGTGCGGCCACCCCCATGGGGCCGCAGTCCGGTCACCTGTTCACCACTTGCAGGTGCTGGTGCTGGCGGGGAGCTCACTTTGCAGCCTCTGGGACCCGACCAGGCCTCCCTCACTGCTCACACAGCTGTCCTGGAGCGACCGACCACGGCTCAACCTGAGGCGGAGCTGGGCCTCTCTTTCCTGGAAGTTAATTTCCCAAAGTTGTGGGAACATATTTTCGATTTGTTCACGATCTTGACCCCACTAGCCTCATGTCCTGACTTGGCAGCCCCATCCTGGCGATGGAGGAGTGGTCCCAGAGCCCAGCCCCTCGCCCTCCACATCACAGCAGGGGCGCGGAAGGGCAGGTGCAGGCACTCTGGTAGCTTTGTTCGCTTTCATTACAGGCACTTGGTCAGGGAATGGGGGTCCACAGACAGCCCTCCCGACCCTGCCCCGCACCCCACTCAGGCGAAAGGTCAGGTACAGGGTGCACTGGGGCTCCAAGCTGTACTCCCCCAGCTGGTGCTGGGCCTCCAGTAGCTTCCCCTGGAAACCCAGCCGGAACTGGTCGGCCTGCACGTCCTCCCGCTGGCGCACCCGCTGCTTCAGCCGCCCACCATCTGTGTCATCCAGACCTCGTAGACGCTGCTGAGGCTCGTCATTCCTCACCAGGATGCTCTGCAGCGTCGCTGCTCTGCTCCACCACCAGCACAGTGCTGTCGGGGTGCAGGCGTTGGCTGGCAAGGGGCACCTCAGCCTGCAGCACGGTGCCAGTCAGGTGGATGAGCAGGCGCTGCTGGAACACGGGCACGCTGGGCCTCTGGGCGATCTGCTGCTTCAGCTCCTGGGCCCGCACAGTATCCCTCAGGGGCACAAGGATCTCCTCAACCCCAGCATCTTCACCGTCAGGAATTTCCCTGTGGGCACCGCAGTGCTCAGCGGCTCCGTCCTAGGACCACTGTGCACCGGCGCTGGCCACAGGACAAGTTCTAGGGCCCTGACCCTGCTCCTGACTTTGCTCTCTCTACCCATGGGAGGGGACCCCAGGCCTGGAGGGAGCAGGGGCGTGTTTAGAAGAGCAAACTGCCACCTGTGTCCACCACGCAGCTTCCCTTCACCTGTTAAGGTGATCCCTTGTGAGTGCACCCTGGTGGAACAGCCATTAGGCTACTCTCCTCCTAAGGAGCAGAGGCCACATACCCCTGAGTTCGAGTCCCCGGTCCCAGCAGGAAGCAACCAGTGTGAACAACTTGATACAAAAAAATGAAATAAATGCTCTTCCTCCTCTCTCTTCCTGCCTGCCTGCCTAATCACCTTCATTCCTGTCTGCAGCTGTCCTTCAAATAAAGTGACCCCATGTGTTAAACCCCAGGGGTTACGGACTAGACACTGGGCAGAACTGCCTTCCGAGACACAGACCTAATGTCAGAAGCCGGGCCCTCCCCTCACTGGACAACTGTGGGTGAGCTTGGAGCAGCTCTACTGGTCCAGCATCAGCTCACCATGCTGTGGCTCTGCGGCCTCCAGCTCCTCTCGCAGCGCAGCTGAGCCCCTCAGCTCAGCTCAGCTGAGCCCAGCCCAGCCCAGCTCAGCCCAGCTCA